>LKNJ01002062.1:0-107556 GCA_002120245.1 Maccullochella peelii
CACACACACACACACACACCACTATATAGGGGCAATGGCGGTTCTGAAAAGCTCCCAAAAGTCAGCATTTAACAACAGAAACCCTCTTGAGTCCCATGTGTTTCTCTGTGGTTTTGACCATTTTGACTCATCAATGGTCCACATTGGTTCCAGGATCACCAAGCATTTTTTATTTTTTCATGTTTATACTTCTAGGGGAGAAATCACAGCAAAACTAATTGTTCTCACTGCGTGGAAGTACAGTTAATGTGATGGATCCATTCAATGCAGAACCATATTGTGCCATAACAAACCCAACAGTACACCAGAGGAGAGCAGAGCAGAACAGAACAACTAGTATTCAGTAAACTGGTACAATCACATGGAGTGTTTCACATGAGCAGAGAAAAAATGTAACTATAAAATTGCATTCAAACAATCCACACAAATGCACACATGAACCGCAAGATGTTGCATGTAGATGAACGATTCATTGAGGTTTCTATAATTCATAGGTCTATGAATAAGTGATATGAGATCATAAAGTGATTCATGGAGACACTAACTCAAGTCCCATCACAGCACTGCCACACACACACACACACACACTGCTCTGAGTGAACACAGGCTTTCCCCTTTCTGTTCATCTCTGAGTGCTTTTCCTGAGCACCTAAAGAAAAAGGAGAAATGTATCTTTTCCTTGCATGAGGTACCTGATAGAGAACGGATATAATGTCTGTCCCTTATATTTGGATAATTTAATTAAGTTTTCCTGCTCCACTTGATCTCCACTGACCAACATGACAACACCAGTAATAAACCTCCTTGGACTAGAGGGGCAAGTAAGTCATGTGATACTGAAAGAAACACCATGACATTTGAAATTTGCTGGACGAAGGTACCACAAAAAACCTATATAACCTATATAAATGAACCACTAACTCTTTAACACAATCTCAGTTTCATGGAAAGGGCAAAAATAAGTACAGTGCAAAAATGATAATATTGTGTAAATAAATACTCAGATTATGACAAAAAAAAAAAACATGAATTTACAGCTTCACATTTGTAAATTTGCTTGTTTGGGGAGCCATCAGTCACTGTGAGAAGCTCAATGGCTGTTTAATTTGCTTATGCCTCTTGGGCAGCAACAGTAAATGCATCAGTATCAGCTGCTTCAATATGCACTAAAGTGCTTTGGAAGCTGACATATTAACATCGTTCCCCATGGTCTGAAAAACTTGCTTCATTTGTCAGAAGTTCCCTAATGAGGAAAAACGTTATCAAAACTATGAAATGTCCCTAAATGTGGCAAGAAAGTTTGAAACAGTAGAAGTGTGGCCAAGACCATCCCACTGCAGGCTTAGGAAATGTTTCTATTCACATTTAAAATGGTTGCATTTATGGTCAACAGCATATTTTTGAGTGTCTATATAATCTGACAGCGATTCCTGTGCCTCAACAAGTCTGAAGCCACGATGATCTACTGTAAGAACACAACAATAATTGAGTAGAGTAGAGGAGAGAAGACAAGAGCAGAGCAGAACAGTAGGCAGCCTTGTCCCACAGTCTTCTTCCTGCCAATATAAAATATCCATGGTTGCTATGGAAGCACAGTTTCATGAATCACTGTGTTTTATTTTCTTCTTCTGGGGCCAAAAGCTGCAGTTTATAAAAGCTGCGTTGTGCACAGTGCCCATTGCTGTCTGTATTGTAAGCCTTAAGATCTGTTAGGTATTAGGTGTGGGAAGAGACCAAGTTTTAGTCTGCTCCCACTGAGATGACTAATTGGCTGGCTAGTTGGTTGGCTGACTGTCCGACCAGCAGGCTGAGCGACTGACTGACAATGGAGACACTGAGCTGAGGAAAGACGGGAAATACAGGGGATTACATGGCAGGTGGGAGCTGGTATTTGGACGACATGGTAAGCAGCAACCGTACATGACGGAGATACTGTATAAAGGGTAGGGTGCAAAAGCAGCTCCAGCGTATCTAGGACTTAAATTGACTTGAAATCATTGACTGTGGGTCTTTCTAAAGGATGCAGGTTGACTATTTTGTGGCCATCAGAAGTTTAAATTACAACCTGATAGACAACCAGAAGTTCCTGATGTTTCTTAGAAGACCTCTACCACACAGAGCAGAGCAGGGTATTCACTGCTTTATTTACTTTCTGAAAAGCAACGTCTCTTCAGTGTCCTCTGGTTCAGAGAGAAAGGCAGAGTGAGAGTACATTCAGCCTCTATACTGCATTATGCCTTATATGGCATTTTGTGAATGAGTGTTGCTAGGTAACTGGAGTGCAGTAAAGCGTAGCGGTTGGTTCTTGTATTTAGGATGATTAAGGATTAAAGACAACAGTTTTAAGCACTGGAGCTGCTGAACTAACTAGGAATAACGTGCATAGAGCTGCAGTCCAGCTCTGGGAATGGATGCTTCAAAGGAGGACCTGAAGACCAGGCTGAACCTACACCCCTCACCCTAATGAAGTGGTCAACCTCCAGGGAGACAAAAACTAATGGTGCATTCAGGCGGCCCTTGTGAAAATTGTTGAGTCAAAAATGTCCGCTGTTTATCACCTGGGAGTTGTACAAATCAATACTATCCTGTTAAAAATCATTTATTCCAATGAGTATAGTCTTAAAGCCAATGTCCATCTCAACCTCCTCTTTATGGCACAGTTTGGCCAATGAGCAGTGGTTAGCTGGGGAAGTGTTGTGGCTAATTTTGAAAGTTTTGTTTGGGTTTTACGTGATTTTTTAAAATTTGGTATGCCTCTCTTTCCTTGTGGCCCAACTCTCTACAACAAACTTCTGCCAAGAGTTCAAGTGCCATGAGAGGATTTTTGCTAACCTGCCATACTTAGATGCGTAGGAGGACGTGTGCACATAATGTTAGTATGCTACATGAAACCAATCGTGTTATTCAACATCCAATGGCTTTTGGTGCAGACTCTTGGGAAAAGAACCAGACCTCAATGGAAACAAACCTCAGACCACTGTTTTGAGGTTGATACACTTGACACTCTAGTTTGACAGCAGTTTTTCACTTCGCAGACGTACCAAAATCTCTGTGAAAACGGCTTCAGGTCCTGACCATCTCTCTAGTTGACCCTAGTCTAAAAACACCATTACTCCCAAAGCAAAGGTGATATTCTTGGCCAGCTTGGTGAATCCTGTTGAGGCCTCTTAACTAGGAGCAGCCTTGATTGCACACACTAAAGGATGTGAGTCTACAGCGTCCACCTCCTCATGCTGGATGGTGACAAAGGATGGCAGCTTTAGTCTTTCCGACACTGAGCTGCAGGTGGGAGAAGTAACTCGGATCCAAATCTGAACTCCTCTTCACTGTACCTCTCATGGGTGGTTGTGATTTTCAATCCAGACTTTTTAACCAGGATCACTTCCAGGAAATGCTTCAGTTCAACAATGTCTCTTTCGGTTTGAGCTGTATAGACAGATCTTTACTTTTAGTGTTTTTACACATTTTGTATGAAAAGGGATACTTTTTCCAATTTAAAAAGCACCACTGCTAAATGAATGTCTATTTGAGACTGACCTATCCTCCATGTATAGCTCGCTCACCGTGTGTGTGTATATATATATACACACACACACACACACACACAGACAGAATCAATAATGTTTTGATTTTTATGAGAAATCTGAAGATGTGACAGTGAATATGAAGTTTTGCAAATGCATTCTTTTAGAGTTAAAGTTGTACTTTTAATATATGGTATCTGAATAGTATATATACTATCTACACAGCTATAATATATAAAATGTTATGTTTTTTTAAAGCTGAAAAAATAAATAAAAAAAACTATAATTGATATTTTTACAATAACAATGTATTAAATGACAATGTGAAAACAATTTGAAAACAGTGTGAAAGGGGTTGCTTATAATGATGAACCTACAAAGAATTATCACCTGAATCTGCAGCTCCCCTCAGCATTATGGAGCTTTATAGTGAGTTTCAGCTCATTGTTTATCTGTGCAGCCCACAACTTTACTGTTTTGGTTCACTCCTACCGCTCTCATAGTGTCGTTTTCAGTGAAAAAGCTCCAAAAACCCACTGTACACTACCTGCTCAGCACCAAACAGTGGACAGACACAGTTAGCGACTAGCTTGTGAACATAGCGGAGCATTTAGCAGCTAAAGAACCAGATCTTTTTTTCAGTGGCTGGTGGAGGCCCAAAACAGAGCTAAAAAGAGAGTGAATATTGGACTCCAAATGAATGATAATGATGTGTAAATAAGCAAGTGTTTGGTAACAAGTTCAACATATTTGACTTATGAAAATATGTCAATGCTGTGTTGACAACTTGTTTCTGATGCCCCCAAGTGACCAAAAAAAAAGTTAACATTTTTCTGTATTCTGTAAGTATTTAATGTGGCATTAGGTGGAATCCAGGAGGTGAGGGGTGGCCCTTGACCTCTGTCTGACAAATACGAATCAAATTAATTGAACTCACTCTGTACACTAGTAGTAGTCCAGTGTCAACTGTCATAAACAGCACAAAATCTGAATCACACACTCTATTTTATGAGGAATTCCAAACCTAATACCTTTTTTACTACTTCTTCTGTGGTCTGAATTCAGGTGTGACTTTGTTGTACAAAATACATTCCTGTGTAATGAATTAAGATAGTCTGTATACACACCCATACACACACTACACACACAATTTCCTGTGTGCATCTGCATGTCATGTTAACCAACTATCCAGCATGTAATCATCATGTTATTACTGGTATAACAGCCCCTTTACAGTTGTGAAAAACAGATTCATGTCACACCGTGTTAGCTGTGAGATTCAGCCAGCTGTCCACAGTATGGGCATGCTCCTGATGAATCATGGGTAATGACTGACGTGGTCAAGGGTCAACAATTTGTCCTGTCATGCTTCTTCTATCCGACCTTCTTCATGTATTTCTATCTCGTATCTTTCTCTCTCATCATTTCTCAATTTTCCGCCGTTTGCCTGATTTCTGCCTCATCTGATTTGTGTACGCTTTCCTTTCTTTCATTTCTCTCTTTATGCTGTCAGCACAAAAGTAAACCGAGGAATAGACACAGCAGAGAGCTGGGTACACTGTGATGGAAGCTTGCAAGCTGAAATACAATTGTGGACAGTTAGAGCATGTATTAACAATGTTAATATGAAGATTTAATTGCCCTTTGATCCTAAATAAATCTTACATAATTCAGTTAGAAGAGACAAGAAGAAAGGAAGGAAATTGATTTTAACTGCCCTCTTTCTAAATGTCTTTCCAGGACACTCCACCCTTTTCTGACAATCTCTCCATTCACTATTCATCTATGCGCTGTATGTTTAATGTCTACATCAAATATCACCATTTGCACTCGGGATGGATGGATAGATATATGGATACAGTTCTGGATTTCTTTCTCCTCCTCACACTTATCTCACACTTTCTGCCTCTCACTTCCATGCCTCCTCTCCCTCTCACTTGCGTCAGCACTTCTGCCTGCTGATGAATATATGAATGAGATTAAATCAGACACACACACACACACACACACACACACACACGCTCTCTTCTCCAGCACACGAGGCCATAAACATTTTATCATTTCCATTTCAGAAATGTAAATGTCCACTGACTTTTTCAACTGTCGTAAAATCACTGTTAATTCTTTTAAAATAGATTAGATTTTGCATTTAAGAAACTTGAAATTGCAGGATGAAAAGTACGAGTGAAAGCCACCTAATAATGAGGCAGCATTCCACTCAGCAGACTTTGATTCTCTGCTTTAAATCAACTCACAACATCTTGAACTACAAGTAAATAATGCAGCTAACAAGCAGTTTTTACCTCAAGCAAGAACCTTCCCTCCATCCTTCCCTGTTTACAATGGATGAGGAGTCTTGCTCCATATAGAACACACACACACACACACACACACACACACACACACACACACACACAGGAGAAAGTGTAGTTGTGTGTATCATAAACCATGTTTCTCAGTCCCAGAAGGTATAATTGGCCCTTAACTCCAGGACACAGAGGGATAGATGAAGGATTAGAGATAAAGCTGGAGGGATAGATACAAGGAGCAGATGAAAGCTCCAGGAGAAGCTCTAGGAAACCAATCTAAGTGAAGAAAAAAAAAGAAAACACAGATGTAGAGAGAAAGACAGACGCTGTGAGGCAGAGATGGATGTGAAGTGTGGCTTTCAACCTTACAAGTTTCTCCTTCCTCCCTCTTTCCTGTTCTGTCTCTCTCTCTGTTCTTTTCTTTCTTTTCTTTTCACTCTCACTTTTTCTCTCACTTTCACTGTAGGATCCCTGTTGCTATGGCGACTGTTCCTGCCAGTGCTGAGGAAGAAAGGATACCTGCAGGAGAGGAAGAGAAGACGGCGAGGAGAGCAAATGGAGAGATGAAGATGGATAGAGACGACATGGATGAACACACTTGTCTAGATCATGTTAATATCTGCACATTAATGCAACCGTTTCCCAATATGTTGACCAATTTTAATGTAATAGTTTTGTTTAATAGTTTTGGGAAACATGCTTATTCGTTTTCTTGCCGGAGTCAGATGAGAAAATCGATATGACTTTCTTATCTGTCCGTTAAATGTAAGGCTACAGCTAGCAGCAGGCAAAATATTGACAGCATAGTGGACAGAGTTAAAATAACTGTGCTGACAGTGCTCTTTAAATCCGGGCGACACATCCCTCCCCCATACCTGACAGAACTGTTTAGGTAGGTTTCACCAATGTCCCATAATGGTCGCACAAGGTCAGCAGCAAAGGCCTTGTAGAGGTGGGTCTCACCTTTCCTGGAAAATACCTGTAGCAAGAAATACTGCGTTCAAGAGAATCCTGCAATATTATGGTGCCACTATCAGCTGGACCGGTCTACTCTACAGGCTTAACAAAAATATGGACACCTGTACACTCAATTAACTGTTTAAATAGTTCTAATTATCACCTAGGACTCCCTGGTAAGCCGTATTGAAATGGATTGCTGGTAAAATAAAGTTAATTGAATTGAAACATGTCTTTCCAATTTGGCCGATTTCCATATTTAAATTTGGTTGCAAGACTTACTGGTGCTCATAAAACCCTTAAAAATTGTATTTGGGCAAACTCCAAAATATATATGTGGGCCAAAAAAAGGGTTAGGGTTAGGGAACTGCCTAAAGGATCCCAGATTAGACAGTAATAGGAGGCAGCTCTGTGCCCCAGCCCTGGCCCTCTCTACTTTTGCACCCTTTCTACGATGCTAATGGACTTCTCTGCACCTGATTTTCTACTATTTCCCTGCATGAGCTCTGGTTTATGCTTCTGCAGTCCAAGGAGATGCCTTTGTCCCTACAAATGTCTTTTCATGCCACTCAACAACAACAATATGCTACTGTGATTATGCTTATACTTTAACTAAGCGCATAATCACATTATCTTAGTCAGAGTATGAGAACAATGACTACGCCTTACCCACATTCTTGCCTTAATCAAATTACAACTGTAATATGTGAGCCACATCAAACATGGTCATTCAACTCATCTCAACATCTACTGTATGAAGTGTTTCATGTCATTATAACATGCATTAAAATAGTGTCACTGTCAGTAAACAGTGGTATAATGATCTTTTCGATTCACACTTTGCAATCACTTTGGCTGTTGCATGTGTAAATGGAATTTAGCTGGATATGCACGGTGACATTGACATTCCTGTAGTTTGGAAGTTAGCCTAAAATTAAACAATGCCTAGGAAATTGCAAAAGAGTTTTACACTGAATTGTGACATAATGGACTATTCACCCACAGCTCAGTAAACTTCCACACTTTTCAGTTTCCTGAAAATGTTTTTGTTGCATTTTGAAGAAGTTTGCAATTATGAAGCAGCATCCATCCAACCATTCACCAGTAACCAGTACTGTAGTTGTGTGTAGTTCTTGAAGTGAAGCCATTTGTTTAAGACGTATGTACAATATTTTATTGGTTCCATCTGAAGCAAAGTGTCAATCTTGAATCATGCCATCAGATCAGTTATTTGGTGTCCCTGCAGCAGATTGAGGGGGATTTACAGATTGTTATACTACAGCTTGATTGACAACAGACATTGCATTCAGCAATACTCCTTCTGTCTTGGAAAAACTGTAAATTGCTTTCTTAAGTGGGATTAAGATAGGGTTTTTGCATTCGGATGTTCCTGTAATATGGCCCCAGGAGTGACTCACACAGGAGTTGTTCGCAAAAGCCATTAACTGTATTCAGTTCAGCTCAGACTGAAGATTCAGTCCCATGGGATTAATTTGCAATTGCTTCAATTACTATGGACTTGCCCTACTCTTCTCTGTTGCTCTACTGTCCTCTTCTATGGAGAAGAAACTGCAATCACAAAGGAGTCATTACAGCAAATGCCATTCACAAAAGGAGCTATTTAAAGAAGCACTTCCCCCCAAAATACAAATAATGCACACATAATCTTGCACACACCATATACTGTTTCTCAAATCTAGTAAAAGAAAGTCTTACCTTCTTTTTTTATGTGAGCATGTGAATCATGCCACCCAGAGTACTCTCTGTACTTTGCATTGTGTTAATTACAGCTCAGTCATGTCGGTGAGTCCCCCACTGAGTCTGTGGGGGACGCCGTGAGAAAAACATAGTTCCCAAAGGACAAGGTAGTTGCATGCTAGTATATATTTTTGTGGCACCGTAAACAAAAGAGGTGATTCTCAATTATATAAATAGAGTGGACAAAACAATAGTAACACAACAGTTTCAACAAAAACGGAACATTATAACCTTCACTAAGGTGGGATTTATTGCAGGACTGTTTGTATGAGACTGCATTAGTTTTACCCAAGTGTACTTAATAAACTGGTAACTAAGTGTATGGGATTCCTGCTGTTAGCCTGCTGCACAAGTTAAGACTGCAGAACCTCCCTCATTCTGGATATTAATTATGTCAGCATGTATGAAAATCCTGCCGTTTCCTCAAAATATACAGACACTAGATATATGCCAGATGTGTTATGGGCCATTCACACATACAGGCTCAAAAGTTGGGAAAGCAATAGGCTGCTATTAATTGTGAATGGGACCTGGCATGGCAGCCTGGCGTTGCCGGCTGAGCAACAGAGGTTTAAAAAGCGGAATGCAAATGTCCATTGATGCAATGCGAACGACAAACGGACAAGGGCCAATCACACTTGTTTCAATTCCCCCAGAAACAGGACACAGAGTTCTTGGAGTGGGGATTGCTTACAGTGCAGATACAAGGCCGCACTGCTGATCAGTCTTGCCAGCTCGGGCATCATTGTTTAAATTATAATTAAAACAGTAACGCGCTTTAAAAAAAAGATTTCAAACAAAACTATTCTGAACTCAGGAAACAAACTGTGCAACAGGAAACGAACTAAGTAGTGCACAGTACGACAGCTACATCACAAAACTGTCCAGTCGGAGCAGAGTATGTAAACTACATGATCAATGCAACATACCCACAGAGCTACAGATTCATGAGAGGCCACAGACTGTCCAAAATGTTGAGCTATTCCTTTAGTGTGATGTTATTTCTCATCACATGGGCGGGACATTAGACAGTGATGGATTAATCTTAAATGTAACCCAGTGGGATATAAGTTATGCAGATAAAAAGGAGAAAGTTACAGGGCCAAATGAGACATCAGTGAAACACTGTTTAAAAGTGAAGGTCTTCCCCCTAAAACAAAAAAAGCCAAAAAGAGTATTTCAGAGAGATTTCACTTGATGGTTCCGAACAGCTGAATGCGTCTTGGTATCTTCAAACTGCCACGAGCAGCTAGATGCTGTTTGGTAGATTGGTCTGAGATGCCATCTAGTGATTCCGATAGGACCACCTCAGTCAAGCTACAGTACACTGTCCTTTTCCTGACTCAGCGAAGAGGGATGAGTAGGACTGGTTTCCATGGCAACAGTAGACGGAGAGAAAGAAACAGAGCGATAGAGAGAGAGAGAGGAAGGACAGAGGGCAAAAGAAAAACCACAATGAGGCAGGCCCATGTACGCTCACTCAAACACCCACTTAAAAATACACACACACACACACAGGGTGTTTTAGTGTAGATCACATTTTAATGGTTGCTCTGTTTTGTTGGAAGCCAAAACACCCATTAAGGTGCACCATACTTATCCAGCCATGTTTAAGTTAAATAAGAAGGATTCATAGTTCACAAGCACAAAAAAAACTTTCAGAAAGATCCTTGCCTTCAGTTTAGCTATTAAAGCAGATTGCTCTGAAAGATGTGGAAGAAGCACAATGGGAAATCATCTTTCATTAGTCAGAGATCTTACTGTTGACAGACTCATCTCTGTCTATGAATGTTGTGGGCAATAAACTTTATCCCCACAGCAGACATTGGGAACTTAATGAGAAAGTCTGTCCACAGGAGTGACATAACCTCACTATGGTGTCTGGTTGACATGCTCATTAAATAAAAATAAAAAAAAAAGAAAAAACAAAAAAGGAGATTGTTGTCTTCATCAGTCCAATGACAGTTTTCATTTCACAGATCCTCCACTAAAAATATGTACATTTTATAATAATATAAACTCACCATGGTAGGTCTCTCACCCAAAATCTAACTAAACTGGACTGGCCATAGCAAGTTTTTTCATTGTTATATACCTGCAGCAATTACAACAACCCAAATTCCCTCTGATCCTAAAACAAAGCTGCTTCTCTACAATGTAAAAGACTGAGAAGCCAATGACAAGTTTTTCTATTTTGGGGGCAACTAGCTCTGGATGTTCATGGTCCTCAGAGGATGAATCCTAAATATAACAGGACCCTTGACGTACATCTGGAGAGCAGAAAAACATCTCCATATAAGGACCTATACTCCACCCTATAGCTGACATTTTGACCTCTTATACAAGAGTCACGTTGCTCAGCATACACACATGTGAAAGTCATGTTGAGACTGGACAAGAATTCAACTAAAACTATTACTTAAATGTAAATACATAAGCATCTAATTATTAAATATTAATAAGTATACATATAACTAAGCTAGCTTACAACCAAGTTTACTTTCACAGTGTCCAAAATTTCAACTTGTACACAAGAAATATATAAATCTGAATGGAAATTTACGAGGGACCTTGATGCTCCAAGAGGATGAACCTTTTCAATTTTGGACACTGTGTGCTTTCCTCTCATGCCACCTTCAGGTGAAATGGTTAACTTTAAAGACAAGATATTGAAAAAATAATGGCATAGATTTCTATTACATTTGTTCTGGTTATTCATAGTCCACGGGAGAAAAATAATGTTTTAATTATATACGTAATAATGCTTCTTGCACCACCATCAGGCCAAGAATTCCTGCTACACACAAAAGAAAATCAAGAAAAATTATTTGTCAGATTGCCTTGAAATTTACTGAACTTATGGTCAAGTGGCCAAAATCTCCCCTTGGCACACAATGATATTTCACAGTCAAGTCAGATTACCATGAAATTTGCTATGCACATTCATGCTTCCAATTATGAACCGTTTGGATTTAAAAGACTCAAAAGGCATTATCTCAAATGTCACAGATTTGTTCTTGGTATAATCAGCTCTGAACCTGAAAAAGTCCCATATAACCGATACTACATAATGTTTCAGCATCAACTCATTGTTTTCACTACTTGTCTAATTTTAAGTGTTATCAGCACCCTGGTTCACTCAGTTTGTGTTAAAAAGTTTCTCATGCACCTCATTGGCTCAATGTGGTAAAACTAAACTGAACTGCCAGCTGCTACTGCTGCCTCAGCTGCCGTTTTCACATTCACCCGAGTACCTGTGTGCTTGTGCTGCTTATTGTCACATGGCATGACGCTGGTAACAGGAATCAGGGGGAACAATAGCAGCTTGGTGATTGTACAAAATCCAGATGAATCATTCAAATTACATAGGAACATGATTTTCATTAGTTGCACAGCCTTAAGTACTTTGGAGTGTTTCTGTGGGTGGCTGGAAACCCTGTTGTGCAATGTATGTGTTTTTGTGTATGTATTCTATTCTGCCAACAGCAGTTGGTCTCAGGTGAACACTCTGTTGCTAGTAGCAACCACTACTGACAAAGTTCCACAGCAGTTTAACTGACATTAGCTGTGTCTCAATTCAGGGGTCGCACCCGAATGCCCAGCAGAGGTGCAACACGGCTGTCCCATTTCGAAGGCTCCTTCAAATGCACCCGAGAAATGCAGGCTTCTTGTCCCGAATTTGGAGGATCCAACAGCTGTATCCTTCGCGACACAACCTATCCCAAGATTCATTGCACGCGAGAGAAAATGGCATCCCCAAACGTACCGTCAACAGCGGCCGAGCAGTATATTACACTTTTAAATGTAAGTAATGGGTTTCAACTCACTCGAATAGCTAACGATACAGATGACGCAAATAGGAAATCCTCCGTAGACGAAACCATCTCATTGAGCAACGCTCGGTTCGGCCTTGCCCTTGTTGGAGAACGATCTGTAGGTACTTTTTATTGTATTGTTGTATTTATTTGTGAACATTTATTTAGTTTTTCTGTGATCAGTTTAGTGCTAACCAAGCTAGCCATGATACTAGTTGTCGGAGGCTAATGCGTTGCTAATACAACATTCTAGGTAACTGTTGGGCTAACTGTATTTAACTCTTTGCTTTAAGCCCACTCTTGATTTACTTCCTATTGGGATTTAATATTGTTCTTTCACTGGTGATACTTTTCCTGCCATGAGGGACAATGTAACTAATTTGACAGTCTATAAATTTTGTGAATATAGTTTCCTTGCTTATGTACCAATTCATTTTTACAGTACCTTCAGTCCAAGTCTTGTGTAATAGCATTATTTCTGATTTGTTATCCCTAGCAATGAATTCATTTTCCAATACTTTTTACAGTTTCACAAATGCTTCCAGTAAAAACCTCAAAGGCCAACTGCTGTCTTCAACCATTACTGGAAGTGTGTTAAGCTCACGGCATAGATGTGCAGCACACACACACACACACACCTGTAACTTTCAAAAACCGACAATCACACCCACTTCAGGCAGCAATTGGCCAGGTGCAATGATTCACTCTTCACACAATTGCTTTCAATCACCTTTTGTTTGCACAACCGAGTGCAACACCATGAATACCTTCAAGGAGAAAATGTCTGAAAGTGTGCGCCATTATCCACATTTTTATGGCTGCATTGAGACAACAACATGCAAAGACAGAATTTGTAGATAAAGATCGGGGAGGCAGTGGGATGCAGACAGCAGGAGGCAATAGCAGCAGGCTTTTCGTCCCACTTTGAGTGGCCATTTGGATAAGGTATAAACACTTGATTTTAGATGTGGTTGGAAAACCTCCTCTTACCCTTATTTCATCCTCTTTCCTTTATAACTTTAATATTAATGTACCATTTACCTTGCTATCTTAAACTGTTTTAACTTCTTTAGCCCCTCCACCTCATTTCCACCTCCTCACCCTTCAGCTCCCCTTTTCATCACCGCTCCTCCAGCTCCATAGTCAGGGTGATAATTAGGAAAGCTGCTGATACTGACAAAACACAACTCTGACAATTTGAGATACAAAAGGTCCTCCTCTCCTCTCCTCTCCTGTTCGTTTCCTACCTGTACTGTGGGCCAATGAGGGTTCAGGTGCCGGTGTATGAGGTGTTGGTCCAGCTGTCAGTCACCCTGAAGATCAGTGGTGGGTGGAGCTTATATCCCCGGGTGACGGCCTGTCGGTGGTCAGGTTCATCTCTGCCTTTGTGTTACCCCACCCACTGGGCCCCTGCAAGGCCTTATGGGTACCACGCTCTGCTGAACATGTTGTTGTTTGTCGTTCAGTTAAACAGTCGATAGCAGTCTTCTTGTGCCGTCTTCATATAGGTTTCCTGTGCGAACAGACAATAAAGAGAAAAACATGTTTCTGTGAAACCCTTTGCTAAACCCCATTCCCTTTAGGTTGCTACACCTGTCAAACTTTCAGTTCTACCTCTGCACATATGCAGTTTACAATGATAATGGGACAGATTTAGCAACAAAATTTATAGCAATTTGTGAAACACTGGGTCCTTGATTTCAGACAGAGGAAGACAAAGCAGGCTTCTCATTTGTAGCCGTCAACCTTTGACTTACATGGCTGAAATGACAGTTGTTGCTAGATGGCTAATTAACGCTAACCTAATGAGTTGGTTGAAAACACCATCTACAGCTGACTCACTTTTTGATAATCAAAAGTGTCAGGGATTCTCTCACAAGGCATATTAGGAAGAGGACCCAAATGCAGACAGAGGAGGAAGCTTGAAGCAGGTTTAATAACTATGTACAGGTAGGAAGGCACTTAACAAACATACATATGCTCACACACGACATACAGAACACACGTGACAGGGAAAAAAGGGAAAGGACCAGTACAAATAGGAGGAGAGTAAATGAGGGAATCAGAGGCAGGTGTGCGACAAGCCACAGGTGAGAACAATCAGGACCAGAGTAACCAAAAAGGCAGGAAAACAAGACAACCAAGGCAACCATCTTACAAAATAAAATAGGAAACGGACACAGATCACATATCCTGACACAAAAGTACCATTACTATACACTACTATAACAAAAACTCACTTGGACAAGCAACAAACAGGTTCAATTTTAACTATTTTCAAACAGTGTCCTTCACGTTTACAAAAGGAAAGGTTTAATGATGAGGAATAAGTTTGAGAAACAGAACTCGGGTAGCAAGTTTAGCTGAAGTTGGACCGTAAACTTCCCCAAACCAGCCTAAAGTCTCTCACACAATGAATTGAATGAATTAATTTTGAAACATAAAAACAAAACCTGTAATCCCACAAAATAATTATGTAATAGTTAGCTAATGATATGCTCCTTGGCTTTGATAGTAAAGTTACATTACTTCTGTAGGCAGTAAGCTAGTTAGCTGGACATGCTAACATTTGTAGCTTATGTTAGAGCAGATAAACACACTGTTTAATCCATTCTGTACACTTATGCCCTTGTGTTTTTGGTTTTGGAAAGGATTGTATTGCTCTTACTACAACCCCATGTACACCTTTAACAGGCGGAGAAAACCGTAACAGGCCTGTCATGCCTAGTTACGGTTGCTAAGCTATGATTGGAGGAGAGGTTTAGTGAATTAACCTCCACTAGTCACCTGAAGTGGTGCCATGGCAAATTTTCACTTATCACCATAACCATTTGACATATAGAATATAATATGACATGATATAATATATCAGCTTTACAGTTATGTAACTTGATCCTTTTTCTGTATTGCCTGCCTATATTTTTAATTGCTGTATTGCCCTTACTTTAGCATACCACCATCGGTGCATTGGAGGCAGGATTTTGTATATTGTATAATTATGTAAAGAACCTGATGACATATTGTGAGATATGCACTGACAGAGTCATTTTTAGCAAGAATATAAAAACAATTTATCGATTGCAGCAAACTAAAACCCCAAAAAGAAAGACTAGGAATTGTCAAAATATTAACAGTAACAAACTGGATATATTATAATTTAGTAATTCCCAAACTACAATAAAAGCTTTGTGCTTCAACCCCCTCTCCTTTGTCACGTTAAAAAAACAAAATACTTGTCTCTCGTCTCCATTAGTTAAGCTAAAACATGCATAAAATATCAATGTGACAATGTTGGGTTGATGTTTTGTCATCTCTGTGATAACAAAGTGACTGTTTTGGCACTGTTGGAAGACAAAAGCAGTCTTCAGTAAAGAGTGAAATGAAGGGTTATGCTGATGATTTTCTGCCCCTGCATCGTGTGATTTCTTTTATCAGCTTTCTGCCAGCACACTCCTTACAATATGATAGTTTCTTTTTATTTGTAGTCCTAACGCTGATCACTGCAAACTAAATTATCTGTTTTTCTCTGCACTGAGAGTCAAACTAACGCAGTTGAATCATCGTCCAAGCCATCAGTTTAGCTAGTTTTCTTATAAATGATAAATGATTTAACAAAGAAATTAAATGCAAAACTGCCCAGTTGAGACTTTAAAATACATTTAAGAGTTCTTTTTGTTTTGTTTTTTACATCAGACATCCTTTAACATCCTTATGTGAGCTTCCTGCAAGTTGTACTTCCTGGTTGGATCCATTATTGCAGTTGTACAGTATTTACATTGTTCATGGGTTCATGAGACTTGCTACTTCAGTTTTCCTCTGCAGACACAGAGTACACATACACACATGCACACACACTCAACTAGTATTTGGCATTCTCATCTCTGGACAAACTATATGACGGCGCTACTTGAAGAACAGATATGCATATAAGTGACTCTTGACGAGTTTAAATGGATTTAAAAAGAGAAGAGTCTCTAAACTCTTTACATTACGTTTATGTGGACTACAACACAAACTCCATTAGTTTCCCTTAACACAGCTGTGACTAATGTGAGGAGCTTCATGCTTGTGCCCTCAGCACAAACACACATTGCACATTGTTCTTCCTCACTTAGTCAGTCAGTTCATTAACACCAAGCTAAATCTCCACAGAACACAAATGAAATGGAAGAATTGTTCTGCAATGTAAAATTATCTTTCACTGGTGGTGAGCTGAACAGCAAGCCGAACCAACAATGAGATAACAGCAGCAGCCTGCCTGCATGTGTGTCAGTTTGTCTGTCCAAGCCATCCAAATGACATCCAATAATGTGCGTACGCTTGTCACCATGGCGATGCAGCATGAGTCATTCTGAGGTTCGTTATGGAGACAAAGGCCTGTGTCGAATGTATGATTATGATTAGAGACGGAGAGGGTTAGCCTAGATACCAGCACATATACAAGCACTGTATATAAATATACTGTATTATATAGTGAAAGCTTATTTTCTCAGCCTCTCCTCTCCTCCATGCAATTCCACACCTGTCAATCATTCTTCCTCTAAAAGCAGCTTTGCAGCCTAAAATTGCATTCCATATACTCTCACTCTTTCTACGTTCGTATCTCTCTCTAAATTTTCAGGCCTTATAGTGACTTCTAGGAGCACCATAGATGATAAATTAAAATTGGGAGATACTTAAGTTTGGATCAGTTTTACTGTTGTGTTAACAAACATAACTGATGCAAATAAACGTTCAGTAGCATCAGAAAAGTTTCATAACTTAGACTGAGTTAGTATTATTATAACATTACTACCTGCATTAAGACCAGTCAGGCAGTTTCGGAGCTGGTTCTTATCCTGTGTTTTCAGTTAATTGTGCCTTAAAATGTCTAAAGTTTTATTATGGGCTAGCCCTTGTTGGAAACTAATTCACCTTAATTCTGCAAATAAAACTTAATTCCACATATATAGTCTTATTTGGTTTTGTTTTACTATGAAATAGATGGCTTTCCATCTTTGTCTCATGCTGTATGATGAAGAGCTAAAAAACTGTGATGGAAATCATGTTCAAAAACCTTAATTCAACTTTATTTATATAGCACGTTTCATACAAACATGCAGCCCAAAGTGCTTCACAGAGCAAGGATAAAACAATACAAACACAAAAAATAGAAAAAGAAATAACAAAAAAGACAACGATAAATAGTTTTGCAACACTATAAATCACAACAATTAAACAATAAAATGTAAAAAATAGATAAAAGTCATTAAATGAGTAAACACAAAGGATAGAACTAGTATGAAAACCAATGATTAAGACTTAAAAACTAAAGGTACCAAATGACGAGGCACCTTAATTAAAAGCCAGGCTAAAAACATATGTCTTAAGGTTTCTTTTAAAAACCTCATAGTGAAAGCTAACAGTAATTACAATATGTTGAGAAAAGAGGGGATTGAGATTATGCAGACTCTTAAATGTTAAAAATACTTAATTACTGATTACCCTAATAACCACTACTGATGTATGTGTTTACTTGTTGATTCAGTTATTTGTACAGGCATGACAATGGATGTATTAAAAGGGTAAGGGGCTGCATAGGTACAGATTTTTGTGCTACACTATGGTCCCTGATAACACAATTACACAGACTTTACAAGCCCTTAATGGTATTCGATAAGTTTCACCCAGCCACAAGGTAATTATCAAATCCCCAACAAACTATGCAGTTTTCCCCACAATCAATGAACAAATACATATTAACAGCTTTGCTCTTGGGCCGAGCCATTTCGTGTTTTTTACACCAAATAAATGGAGGATCAGACAAAGTAACGGAAGGAAAAGTGTTCTGTGGTCCTCCCCTCCGTTTCAAAAAGCTCCCACAGACAAAGTCTTTTTTCCTCTCTGAATACTCTGAATGCTGACTCCCCTGCCCACCCACAGTCTGTTGGCCGCTTCACCCTGTTCTTATCTGGGAGAAAGAAAGAAAGAAAAAAACAAAACAAAGCCAGTGCCTCCTGTTGGATGAATAGCTGCAGCAGATTCTCAAGGATGTGAGGAGTAATCAGTGAATATGGGTTGCGTGTATATGAAAGTCAGTCAGTCTAATTTCTACTTGTAATGTCTGAATGCAAGAGCCAAAAAACCCCCAATAAAAATGAGTGTTTACTGTCTGTCTAGACTCTCCTTTGAACTCATTCACTTCCGTCAGTTTGTCCTCCCTTTCCTCTTAACACCCTCTTTCTCTCTCCTTCCATCCTGTCCATCCTGGCAAACAGAGTGGGAGCGAAGGGTGAATTAATAAAGGAGTGAAAGTGGAGCACAACTCTCTGAGGTCTGCCTTTTCTGGGACGCTGACACAGAGAAACACACAGGCACACACACACACACACACACACACAAAACGACTACACAATCTACATTAAGACCCTGACACACTCGCACAAACGTTAAGGCCTGCATGTGCAAAAATCCACATGCATACTTCCTCATGTGTTACTGGGGTGATGAGATGGGAAGAGGAGGAGACACAGAGAGAAAACAATCCGTACATCCCGTCGTCTGCGTGCTGGATGGGAGGGACATGAGGAGGGAGGAGAGAGGGAGTGAAGAGCGAAGGAGATTGAGGAAGGAGGAGGAGGAGGAGGCAGAGGAGATGGGAGGACAAAAGCGACGTAAGGAGGGATGCATGGAGAGTGTCGCACAAGGCGGTGAAACTCACAGTGGTCCGATACTCCCTGTGATTCCTCCTCTCATTTCCTTTCCTTTCATCCGCCTCCCTTGTCTTTCTTCTCTCCTCTTCTCTTTCCTTTCCTTCAATTCCCTTTCCTCTCCTCACCTTTCCTTTCATCTCTCCTCTCATATCTTTTCTTCTCCCCTTTTTCTCCCCTCTCCTCTCTTCATCAGTCCTTTCCTTTATTCTCTCCTCTCCTTTTCTCTCCTCTTTCCTTTCCTCCTCTCCATTAACTGTTTTTGTGTATATATGTATATATATATGTATATATGTGTATATATGTGTGTATATATATATATATATATATATATATATATGTGTGTGTGTATGTATATATGTATATGTATGTATATGTATGTATATGTGTATATGTATGTATATGTATGTGTATGTATGTATATGTATATGTGTGTATATATATATGTGTGTATATATATATATGTGTGTGTGTATGTATATATATATATATGTGTGTGTATGTGTATATATATATATATATGTATGTATGGTATACAGTGGTGTTTTGCATGTTGCATGGTGAATACAAGCTGGTAATGATATCTGGGAGCACGAGGTTTTGGTGTCCTCGCAGCAAAGGGAAGTCATGCAGTGGAGGTGGGATTTTAACACTACAGCACTGTCTGACAAAACCTTACGTCAGCAAAAATCTGACAGTCTGAACTGTTTTACAAATAAATAAAAGATCCGTATTGACAGATTGCTTCACAGTCAGAGGGGGAGGTATTGTTTATTAATGGCTTACACTAATAAAATCTGTTAATAATTAAGCCACCTTTTGCAAGGGGGTAAAAACAAATCGTCCCTCAGGAGTTACATTGATATTCAGTGCGTTGTAGTGGGCACAGTCAGGCACTGGGGATCAAGCCAGCAACTACTCACTAGATTTTCTAACAGATCTGCCAGCCAATGAGCCTTTCCCTCCCTCTACTCCATACATCTTTCCTTTCTCCCTGTCCATCACTTTGTTTTCATCTCTTCCTCCCTACAATCTGCTGACTGTAACAAAGAGAAGGAGATGAAGAAGAGGAGGAAGAAAGGCACAGATGAATGAAGTTAATATAATGAATCAGTGAGTGAAACTAACAATGCATGAATGAATTAATGATTAAATGTTCATGACAGGGTTACAAATGCTACTATAAGTTAATTAACTGCTCTTCTGTTTCTGAACTGTGTCACCAGGAAGTGACAGGTGCATTTTCTTTTCTTTAATAAACTGCTGTGAAGTGTTGATTTGTGTTGACACATGCTAATGATGGCAGAAAAAAAGGTTAAAGTATAAAAAACAGACAGCTCTAATTAGACAGAGCAGCCCTGTGTTTACCTCTTGATTTAATTTGTTCCAGTCTGCGAATAATTTTACTTTACATGAAACCATCAATGATTAATTAAAGGGAACATGTACCGTTTGGATATTTTGGCACATTTCTGAAAGTTCAATCCATCCATCCAGTAGTTATTGACTTTGAAAAAAATGCTCCACTGATAATCAGATGTCACCCTTGGAGCTACACTAAACTGAAGGTGTCAGTATGCTTCAACCAAAGTGCTTGTTAGAGGTGTGTAGTCTGAAACCCCCTGCCCCCTCACCTTTCCGACATTGGAAAAGGGGTGGGGGTCACGTTTCGTGTGCACAAGCAGGTGCAACAACATGAATGTCTCAATCAAAGGATAATCTGACAGCAGGCTTTTCACCACTTTCAAGTGTTGCCATTCCATATTAACACTGTTGCCTATGAACACTTGAGCACACTGACACCTTAACATCCCCCTTTAAATGTCTCTGCTGATTTGAAACAAGAAGACTTGTTTGTGCCCTCCAGTGGTGGAAGAAGTACTCAGATATTTTACTTAAATAAAAGTAGCAATACCACAGTGTAAAAATTCCCTGTTACAAGTGAAAGTCCTGCATTCAAAATCTTAAGTAAAAGTAGATAATTGTATTAGCATCAAAATATACCTAAAGTACCAAAATTAAAATTACTCTTTATGCAGAACGGGCCATTTCAGAATAATGTATATTACCGGATTCTAATTAGTGGTGCATTAATGTGTAATCATCTGGGCTAATTTTAACCACTTAAAATTCTTCTGGGTAGCTTAATCCATAATAATCCATAATAATTTATTAGTAGTTTGCATTAATAACCTGAATCTGCAAAGTAACTAAAGTTTGAAAATAAATGTAGTGGAGTAAAAATTACAATAAATTAGTAGCATAAAATGGAAATACTCAAGCAGAGTGCCCTCTGTAAACTTTAATATTTGACTATCACCTTTAAAACTTACCTTTAACTCACAATTATAAAATAACATAACAAGCTCTTTTGTCAGTGAGAAAGGCTAACAAGAAGTTGATTTGTAATGACCAAAGTACCTCATCATGAAATATTGGAGATTAAATATTGATAAAGCATGTCTCTAAGCATTTCATCCCAGAAAAAGATGTAACGTTTGTCTTGACTCCGCATAGTGGCAGAAACTGGAACAAGAAACTTACAGTACAAGGTAACAAAGGCTCAACAGAGCCTAAGATGAAGATTTAGGACAGATTTAGAAATAAAACTCAGTTTTAAGCGTCTGCATCTAGTTTTTAAACAACCTGATTCTGGTATCTGTGAGGGATTACCTCTCACTTTCTCTCTCCTGCACACACACGAGTTAAAGAAGCATTTAACTTGCTGCAGAAAAAAAGAAGAAAAAAAAAAACAGGCCAGAAAGCAGAGAGAGACGGCATTAAAAGCTGAAATCAGCGAGGAGAAAGAATGCAAAAGAGAGAAATAGAGCAAGAAAGAAAACATGCAGAAAAAAAGAAGCTAGAAGCAGCGAGAGGGAGAAAGGAAGAGAGCCTCTTGCAGAAGCCCAGGGGGTATCCTGCTATCCCAGAATGCTTTGCTCTAACCTACTTTGGTATTTCTGTTTCTGTCTTTGTCTCTGCAGCACTCAGTTATGGTGCGTATGGGGTAGCTAGCCCACTCAGAGTTTTTATGCATGTGTGTGTTCCTGGATTTCTATCTTTCCGAGGACCGACTTCATAGGAACACACATGTATTTGTGAATGTATATGTCCGGGTTGGGGATCTCACGTCTGCAAGCATCTGATCACTGACGTCACTATTCCTAAAGAGGTAGAAAAAAAAAAAAGGCGTTTTGTCTCTGCTTTGGGTGAATATATAGACAAACACACATACCTACACACACTGAGTTGTGTTGCGTGTGTCCTTTAGTAAATGCAACTGTAATGCATATTTGTGTGTGTGTGTGTGTGTGTGTGTGTGAGTGTATCTATGGGTGAATGAGTGTGTGTATAAGTAAGTGGGTCTGCTTGTGTGTGTATGCGTGTTTGAGAGCTGTGCGGGCTGAGTGGGCAGCCTGACGACCAGCTCAGCAACACTGTGTTACCATGGAAACTAATGAGGAGAGCACGGAAGAGAGGAGCGTGGTGAAGGGAGAAGTTTTGTCCATCCATCCCATACAGTGCATTCCATAACCTGCTGTATTTATTTATTAAATTGTTTCATTACATCTGATTCATGCATGACTCAAGTGCATACAAATCAGATGTGCTCAAATTATCAAAAGGTCACACTGACTCCATGTTTAAATAATGTAAAAAAAAATGTTCGCAACATCATGCCAGCAATTACATCAGGAAATGTGTGGAAATACATATATAATGTTCAAGGTTGCTTGTATTGCCTCCTGAAAGAGAAAATGTTCTTGGATTAAAGGAATTGCTACATAAAAAAGTCACACTTAATAAATAAAAAACACTTGCAAAACTGGCCTAAACTGAAATGATCAGCCTACTCATAACATTTCCATTGTTAGAATTACAAGAATGCTGAAACAAAAGAAAACAATTTGCTTTTTTACGCCATTTTAGTTAACTGTACCGATCATATGAGGATTGCTGAGTTCTGTATTAATGAGACTTTGCCCTAAGTGTGTCAGCTTTGTTCTAAAAATGAAATAAAGTGAAAAATATGGAAGTGCTTCTTCAGTTTCTCTTTCTCTCTGCACTCCCCATCACAACTTCAGACACACGCACAGTTGTTTTGGCAACTTGTGATGACATTGTATTGATTTACATCAACTTTAACCATATCCTTAATCTTAACCACTACATATCACAACATTTACACTACCCTTAACCTATGTTAAATTCAAAATTTCACCAAAAGCCAAAGCTTAAAATATATCAGTAAGCTAGTGGGGACCAGATTTTTGTCCCCACAATGCATCCATTATCAACTTGACATCTAACACTGGAACCAGGGCTCCACCTGCTGCATACACAGGAACACACACGAACACACAAACACACACACTATTTAAAGCCATTAATCTGACATAATGATGAAACCTTTTATGCTTCTCCACAAACGACTAATTAACATACAAATTCACAACAGTGTTAAATCTGAATAAACTTCTCCAAACTGTCATCCATATGACTCATGACGGTCCATACAAATCACTCGTTCCTTTCAGCTGCATGTTCAGAAGCTGCTTTGGTAAAATGCTGTAATCTGTGACTACAGCGGTGATTAACATCTAACTCCTACCTCACACACTCCACACATGAACATAACTTTAAACATATCAGCAAGGAAGCAACTGTGTTTTCAACTTAAGAGAGAGCTACCTACACACACCTGTTGCCTTGTTTGTGCTGAACAACTGAGCAAAACCTCATTAACTTTCTGACCAAGGACAGCCCACGCTGCCTCACAACACTTTTTGCATTTGCTGTTAAAAACAAAACATAAAAACAACATAAACCATTGCTAAAAGGCCTTTGGCAGTTATTTTGTGTTTTCTGAGTTTTTTTTTATTGAGCTTTTACAGTTTTTAAAACTGAATCTATACAGGATGTGTCACTGCATTTAGTAATTAGGCTCAGAAACGACAATGACTATGAAAAAGTAAAATGTGGCAAAGAAAAATAAACAAATGAAAAGGTACCTTGTGGACTTTTTTTTGGAAATAGTCAGTAATATAGTGATTCTCACCTAACATGTTATGTCTATCTGTCAGGTTAAACCTTCCTAACAAAACCTTAATAAAGCCCATTTTAAGATATTTTGAAACCCGCTTTGTACATGTGTATCCTCATGCTCCTGCTCATCAAAACATAGCTCCATAGTGCCACCAGTGGTCAAAAACAAGGTTGAAGACACCTTTGATGAAAGTGCTGTTCCTCAAATAGACCAGATTTTCACTTGGGATTAAAGGTACCATGTGAAGTTTTGACCACTAGTAACGCTATGGAGCGTTTTAGGTCTGTGCTCCCTGTTACGTCTGTGACGTTAACGTGCAATGGGCGTGAGTACACTGTTCACATCCTGCCGTTGCTTTCAGCTATTCCACAGGTGGAAGTAATATGCCAACAAACAGCAATGTTCCAACCTAGGCAGTGAAGAAGAAGTCTGCTAGTAAGCAAACATGGATGTAAACAATCGGCTTTACAAACGTTTAATGGAGGAAGGAATGCATTCAACCATTTCATTAGACCTCAAGGGTACTCACAGTGTGTTTTGGGAGAAACACTGAATGTAAGCATGAACTTTAATTTTTGGGGGTTTCCAGGATTGACCAAATTAGCCAAATTCCACATTCTCAACCATTATTCATCAGCAGTGAAGCATCCTGCTGATCGTCGGACCACATAGATTATTTAATATAGTAAATAGTGAATGGATTAGATAGCAGATGGTATTCTGAAAGATCACTGGAAACTACAGTAGATGGACTGCCAGAGCAGGCTGGTTTCCTCTCTTTTACTTCATGTACTTGCTTTAATCTTTTGTCTTCCCCCTTTTTTCTACTCTATCCCCTCACTCCAAGTTATGTTTAACAGAACTCCTTGGAGATGAGTATCTTCCTTTGCATATAGAAGTTAATATTAATATTAACTTTATTTACTCAATAGTATAATTCTGTATCTGCAAGACTGCATCCCAGAAAAACATCAACATTTGCTGTTTGTTCAAATGCCTAAAGCAGCCTATGTTTTGGCTTACGTGACAAAGACCTATTGCGACCCTGTGAATTCTGACTGTTGCATCTAAGAAGCAAAGGAGGAAGTGGCGTGACAGCGTGGGTCATCCAAAGCCTGTCCTTTGACATGGGGGACCACTGTTCACTGCATCTTGTTTCCAACCAAACGCCAACGTTGTTTACCCTGACCATGATCAAAACCTAACCGAACCTCTAACCATAGTGGTAGGAGATCAGAAAACATTAATTGGCCTATTGTTTTCAATTCAAATTCAATTTGGAGGACTTGTTGGTTTCTCATATTGAAATTGTATCCCTATTTATATACAGATCCCTCCTCTGTTCCTCTTCCTTCCTGAGGTTTGTTTTGTTGTAGATTTTTATTATGCTAATTGCAAGTCTTAAAAAAGTACTCCACTGATTTAGCATTGCACTCCAATTTAGCAAAAGATGGACAGTCAAAAAAAGGTATCAAAATTGATGCAGCAGAACCGGAGGTATCTCTTTTGTTCCACACATTCTTCTTCCTTGTCAAAACCTTACGCCTACATTACCCACAATGCAACTGGACTGTCGACAGTTCCCTCTGAGATTTAGTGTTATGCTATGCTTGAGGAAATAAAAGTAAAAGAAAATAAGAGCAATAAGAACAGGAAGTGAATAATATATACAATATATGTATGATATAAACAGTATGTACAGATGATAGTGCAACAGTGTGTTCACCTGTCACACAGAGGTGAGCTGTTGTACAGAGTTATGGTGAAAGGTAGGAATGATTTCCTAAAACGTTCTATACGACAGCGGAGCTGAATGAGTCTGTTGGAAGATGAGCTCTGCTGTCTTTCTAGTGTGTCTTGGAGTGGGTGGGATGGATTGTCCATGATGGAGAGCAGTTTGTTCAGTGACCTCCTGCTCCTCACTGACTCAAACATCTCCAGGTTTTGACCAATGATAGTTCCAGCCTTGTGAATGACTTTATTAATCCTGCTGGCATCTCTGGCACTGATGCCGCTCCCCCAGCAGACCACAGCAAAGTAGATGGCACTCACGACCACAGACTGGTAGAAGATCGCCAGCATCTTGTTGCATACATTGAAAGATCTGAGCTTCCTCAGAAAATAGAGTCTGCTCATCCCCTTCTTGTACACAGCGTCGGTGTTGGTCCTCCAGTCCAGTCTGTGGCTCAAGTGGACACCCAAGTACTTTTTCAACAGTTCAAACCACCTCTCCCATGATGTTTATGGGCTTGGTTGCAGTTCTCATCCTCCTAAAATTGTCAGACTTTGCGCAGCTCCTTCTGGAGCCACAAAAGGCTTTTTTTTTTTTTTCAAATAATGCAGTAAAACTCCCCAAGACCTGTAAACAGACTTTGATGCGTAAAATCATTGGAGTTAAATTTGTGATTCTGGGCTATGAGAATTGGCTATTATTCATGCACACACAAGCATGGACACCACATAGCTGTCCACGTCAACTGGCCTCAACGTGTAATAACCGCAGGCTGTCGTCCACTGGAAACCCCAGAACGCCCCATCTAATTGGTTAATGGTTGGGAAGGCACTCAGATGACTCACTCTCTCCCAATCACAACACACACAACACAAACCTTACAAACAATGATGCACACAAATTTCCAATGCATGCTCTGTTAGCATTTACACAGAAGCAGTTACAGTTGCTGACACTTAACTAGTCAGAAAGAACTAAAAACAAACAAACAAGGAAAACAGAAAACATCACACACATTAGTGGCCTGGTCTAGTTGACTACTGTCAACAACTTTGGAGAGTCTGGATGGTCCAGTCAGAGCCCACTCTCTCCTGTGGATCTGTGTGTGTGTGTGTGTGTGTGTGTGTGTGTGTGTGTGTGTGTGTGTGTGTGTGTGTGTGTGTGTGTGTCCATGGGCATCCTGTGTGTGTGTGGGCGGGCAGTGAGGCTGAGTTGTCATGTTGGGCAGAACATTTCTGCATATTCATAACCAAACCTTTATGCATACAAGCCTGCACACACACGCACACATACTCAGGTGAACACATTAGTACAAAATTCACCATGAGATGTAAACAATATTAAACAACTTTAACGGCGTCGTGCTGAGGTGAACGGCAGGAGGCAGGAAGGACAGCGAGAGAGTTGAGGTAGACGGAGAGAGAGCAAAAGGAAAGGCACAATGGCAGAGGAGAACGATAGAGAGAGGAAGAGAATGAGTGGTAGGCAGGAAACTCTGTGTGGGTTGACTTTTTCTCTCACGGGTGCTATGGTAACCTACAGAGCTGCAGCTAATCATAGGAGAGGATAGGAGAGGAGAGGAGGAGAGGAGAGAAATAAACGAAAGAGAAGACAAGAGGAGAGGAAGGAACAGAGAAGAGAGCAAAGGAGTAAGAAGAGGGAGGAATTGAGACAAGGAAACAAAAGAGGAGAGGGGAGAAGGAAACAAGAGAGGAGAGGAAGAAACAAGAGAGGAGAGAAGAAAGAGGGGAGAAGAGAGGAAGAAAAAAGAGAGGAGGAAACAAGAGAGGAGAGGAAGAAACAAAAGAGGAGAGAGGAAAGGAGAAAGGGGAGAGGGGAGGAAGAAACAAGAGAGGAGAGAGGAAAGGAGGAGAGGTAAGAGGAGCAGAAAAGAGAGAGGAGGTGAAGAAAGGAAAGGTGAGAGGAGAGGAAATGAGAAGAAAAGAAAGGACAGGAGAGAAAAGTGATAGAAAGAAGACGAAAGGAAAGGAAGGTGAGAGATGAGGAGAGGAGTTAGGGTTTCTGCAGGTTTCACAAATATTTTATCTGAAACTAGAATAAAGATGATAGATAGCTAAGACCTTTAATTGGTTTTAAAAGCCTTAAATTTAAAGACATCAGTTTTATGACTTGTCTAGACCTCCTAAGATCCTTGAGTGCTGATTTATTTCCAAATCAAAAATGTCTAACCGCTTCAAGTAAAACTGAAACTCCAACCGACCGTACCACTACCATTTTTTAGCCATTTAGAGACCATGAGGTTGACATTTGTGGTCTTGAGTGAAATGTCTCGACAACTACTGGATGGATTGTCTTTAAATTTGGTGCAGACGATCGATGTTCCCCTCAGGATGGCCTATAATCACTCTGGTGACTTTGACTTTTCTTCTAGCGCTATCATCAGCCTCAGCTGTACTTTGTGTTTGTGCTAATTAGCGAATGTTAGGATGCTAAAAGGCTAAACTAATATGGTGAACATTGTAAACATTGTACCAACCATTGTACAAACATGGGGTGGTAAAGGACCAGTGTTCTAGGAGATTTTTAATATGATTTATCACACTGATCAAATATGTGGTTAGTCATTTGCTATTGCTCCATTTTGTCTCCAAACTTTAGTCATTATTAAGTGGGTTTTGTGATTTTGTTGGCAGATGATATTAGATGCAGAGGCACACACACATACACGTCAGGTGGATTTCCACCCCTGCAGCGATATTTTTAGATCTCCAGTGAAGTGTTTTGATGGCTTGTCCTCATCTAAAATGTATTGATTCTTACCAGACAGCGTTCAATTGTCTGCACTGTCAACAGATGGAGCAAGCATTTAACGGATCATAATCACAGGCAAAGATTTGCTTGCAAAAGACACTCAGGAATAAAAAGAAAAAGAAAGAACCAAAGAATTTCTGAATATGTGAGATTCATCGCATTTGAATTGCATTGAATTAATTTGTCTCTGAAATGAAAACATCAAAAACACATGGATTCTCAATCAAATGAATGCACTGATTCCTTATTCTGACAGACACTGGTTATCTGAAGCTGCAGGACAATCAGAGACATTGATTGTGGGCTGTTAGTTGATCACAGATTACCATGCCTTCATGTTGTTCAATAATGGAAACAGTCATTTAAGTCTCTTTAGTTGTGTCCTAATTTCTTCGTGCTGTTTTCTTGATTTGTGACAGATTATTTAAATATCTTTAAATGCTGCCATTAATATGTCACAAAAATCAGTGGAAACCTGGCGAGCTTTGTTTCTCTCATCCATCTCTCCTGGTCTTATCCTCCTTTGTCTCTCTCTCTCTCTCTTTCTTTCCCCTCTTTGCTCATTTCTCACCGTTTCAAAATCCTACTGAAAATGATGCAACCATACAGTAACTATACAGACAGACAAGCAAACACAAACACACACATACAGTGACACACACACACACACACACACACGGACAGAGTCTTTCTGAGTTCATTCACAAACAAACCTCATCTTTGTCTGTCTGTTTGTCTTGTATGTCTGTTTTTTAACCTGTCCATGTAGGTCAGGGTGTCCCAGTTGTAACAGGACCTACTTTAATTTGATTGGTTTACAGATGCTTTCTGTTATTCTGGCTGATTAGATCTCACTTCTGCAGATACACCTATGATGGCAGTTTGCTGCTGATGAGGAGATTTGCTAACCAATCTCCATAAACGTAAAACAACCATAAATGTGTATATTATTGTCCCGCCCAGAGCAGAGTTAGTGAAGCTTGAGCCTCAGTTTATGCCCCTCATGCCTTATGATTACATTAAAATCATAGAGCATCTGTTTTTCTTTCTAAAGCCGAGGTCGTTCATCAACTTACTGCTGTTGTACTTCCAGAATCCCCAAAAACTTTTTTAGCTCTTTCTCAAGTTGCAACTTTATCTCCTAATCCAAACAAAGATGGCAACTGGAGTGACATCTCCTTTCCCAAATCAAGGCTGTATGTCGAATCGGGCAACTGCCGCAGGGCCGCCGGAACCACGAGGGGGTAAGTGGGGAGTCAGTAGGGTTCCAACAGCAAATTTTTGCCCCAGGGCCTCCTAAAAAAATAACCCAGCCATGCCCAATAGAGCTTTTTCAAGGCAGACGTTTCATTCCAATCAGAACGACAGCATCAGTCATCTCAGCAAGTGCCCCAAAACAATTAGGGAGGAGGAGGTCGGGGTGGATGGATGGATCAACAAAAAGTCTACATTTTATTTAAAGCATGAGCACGACCTTTACGAAGTAGTTATCTTAACCTAAACCTTGATCTTTCCCTAACCAAGTTGGGTTATTTTGTGCCTAAACCTAACAAAACCTTAACCACAGCGTTGTCACATTATTAACCAGATTTATTTCTCAACAGTGACTATTTTGGAAGGCACAGAGACCTTGTCCTGCCGATTGGGGCATCAGATCAGAAGACAATTATATCGGTCGTTCTGGAGGACAAACAACACATGTTATTATTTCATGTGGAGGACTTTTTGGTAATGACACTTCCACTTCCTAATTCAAACAAAGATGGCAGCTGGATGTGACAGCTCCTTTCCCAAATATAACTTTTTCCCAGCAGACATTTGGACATTGTTACTAATAACATTAACAATGGCTCAGTTCTATTTAAGCTGCTCACTAACCATTTGCGTCATAAGTATTGTTAAACAACTTTCTTGGTTTTATAAAGATCACCGGCGACATGAGAGGCACAAACCGTGGCTAGTTTGATCTGTGCACAGCCACACAGTCCTGAGAAGAGGTCTAATCAGCCAAAACTGAAAACACTTGTGTACCATGGGTGTGTAGAGACTTTAATCAAGCTGTCCTCAGCACCAGAATCATATCCCTCCACCCCTGGAAGAACTAGTCCCTGGCCTCGTCTCTCAATAAGAGCAAAACTTTCCTAGAGGTTCTTATCAGACACCGTCAATCTTCAAACTGTCAGTTTTCAAAGAAAGAAGGGAAGACAGTATGGTTGGCAACATGTTGCACAATATGATTAAAGATGTTACTTGGTTGCTGGAGTGATTATTTTTATTTTTTATCTGTGGGATGATATCGGCTATCAGTTGCAGTCATATGAGTATTGTAATATTGGACATGCAAACATATTCTCTAGGCCAAGGTAAACAATGTTTAAGCTAGGCCTGCTGCTAATTGGGACATTTTTGCAAATTTGTGAATGCACACAATGAGTTTAATCATGCACAACATGTGTAAAATGCCATTTGTATTCTTTTCCGTCTTTTTCATCTTGCTGTATAGTATAGTTGTTGCAATAATAGTGGTGTAATGTTTTTGCAAATCAGGTGATGTTGTCATGTGGAATCCTGTTTTGTTGTGTGCTATATATGAAATCAAACTGAATCAAAACGTGCACAACCAAAGAAGTCAATAGTAAAAACAAAGCACCAAAATCCCTTTTAGTCTCAATTAACAGCATTTCAGCAACACACTCCTTCCTCAGACAGACAGATCAAATCAAACTCCCCTCAGCTAAGTAGTCCAAATATTACAAACTGCTGCAGACTCTATTGATACAGGTTAGTGTGTCAACAGTGTATCCCATTAGCAATCAAACTGCTGAAGCTCCGTATGGATAAGCAAATGTTGCCAGGCAGCAAATACAGTTGCAGCCTCCATGCTGAGTCTTGGATGACATTTCTTAGCAACTACATTTGTTGGTGGGATGTTAAAACTGAACCCCAGAGTGCTGCATGAGTGTGATACAGTTGGGTCAACAGGAGTGTCATCATGGCCAAATCGCCTTCAGAAAGACTGTGTAACCTTGATACCAGACAGGATAATCGTCTGGATATAAATATATACACACACACACACACAGACAGTAACACCAGCTGGACATAGAATCAAAACCATCCACATCCTTCACACAGGGATCTGTCTGCTGAGAGGGAGTCCATGTATCTCTAGCACTGTATTGACCCTGTACCATACTGGAGCCACACATCAGTTGAACTTCTTAAACTCTTGATTTTTTCCTTTTTCTTTGGCTGCACTATGCCAATCACATATAAATAATCTACATGTCCTGTGCATCATTTTGTACACGTGTAGGTGTATAAAATGATGGACAAGCAACTCCCCATGATGCACCTCTCTTGAGCAAATAACTGTCAGCGTCATCCAACACCAGTAACACTTCTGCAGATCCGTCGGTCTAAATCCACATTATTATCGCAAACCCTATTCATTACATGGACACGTATTTTAAATTTAAACATACTGGCTGCTGTTTTAATATGCAATTGTTAATTTTTTTTTACTTTTCTATTTGCAAGTATACCATGCAAGTATTGTTTGATGCTCCAGATTAAGGCCATAATTTACACTTTTCACAATAAAGTGGTTTTTTCACCCCCAAAGTTAATACTCTGTCTCCACTAGAACCTAAACCTGCATAATGATTACTTTGGTCACTTGCGGACAGCGTAAACATTCACCTTACATTCACCAGTTGGCCAGAAACATGTCTCCAAATAAATTATGTTGCTGAATGTGTATATAAGCAACTGTTTGCTAACAAGCTCGACATATCAACTTAAAAAGTGATAATACAGTATGTCAATGTTATGTTTACAACTTGTTTCCACTACCTCAAAGTGTCCAAAAATTCAGTTATTGCAGGTTCAGAGGTTAAGATATAGCCAGCAGGCGGTTAGCTTAGCTTAGTTTAGCATAGCATAAAGACTGGAAGCAGGGGGAAACAGCTAGCCTGCCCCAACTTGTCATTTTATCATTATGGCTAGCTGTTCCCCCTGCTTCCAGTCTTTATGCTATGCTAAACTAAGCTAAGCTAATTGCCTGCTGGCTATAGCCTCAAATTTAGCATCCCGACATGATAGGGAAGGATTAGGCATGTAGCGGTGATGGCTAAGGTTAGGCTAAAACTAGAGGATTAGGAATGTATTGTGTCAGTAGAGGCCCTCACAAGTACAAATGTGTGTGTGTGTGGGTGTATTCATGAGTGTGTTGTGAAAAGAACGGCATCTTTCTATTACATTTTGTGATATAATTGTTGGACAAACATAATTTCAAACACATCAAATAGTGCAATGAGTGCACTATTAATACAATATTGGTTGAATTTTAAGGTTTTTAATCCTAGATTTACAACATTTCAGTAGAATTTTACAGTAGAATTTGGCATTAATTACAGTTTTGCACCTCCTGTTGACACATTGTCACTGACAAACTGTCACTGACACACTGTCATCAGGCCTAGTCAGGAGAGATTTGAGGCTCACTAGGACTCATGGCTGTAATCACAGGACTACTGATGTTACTGTACACTTGGCTAGAAGAATCTCTCAGCTGTGGGGCATCCCAGTGAATCCGTGGGTTAAGGTGAATACCATGTACTTGTGATGTTGTGGGCTCAAATCTGGCTCCTGGCCGGTCTCATCCCCCCACTTTCTCTCTCTGTCATTCTCCCTGCCACTGCTCTGCATACAGTCTAATGAAGCAGAAACGAATTCCTAAAGCTTTATATCTGCAGTAAACAGAGCTGTGAAGATGAGATGTTTCCTCCTACGCAGGCAGGCAGGCAGGCAGTGGCTCTAGAGAGCCAAACACCTCCAACTGTAGCTACTGTAATGCTATGGAATATCTTGATTACCTCTCACCGATAGCAAACAAGAAGCCTGCAGCCTCCATCTGAGCTGTTAGCTAAGCTGATAGATTTATATCTGCAGTGAGGATCTGAATTCATTGTGTGGACTGATATCAGACCTGTAGACACAAAAATAAATAAAAGAATACAGCTTCATAGAAGCATTTGGCTCCAACTGGTTACAGAATTGCTTTAGGTTACCTGTCACAAATTGAAAAAGCTGTTAGGCTGCCATGTTCGTCAGTTCTCTTCCAGTTGACAAGATGGAGCAGAGTTTTATGAGCAGAGTGAGTCAGTTAACATCAAGATGGTTGGAACAAAAATGCCTCCATTCAGGAGGAGGAGTACGCGACATAGACAGAGGAAGCTAAACGTCCTCTTCAAAAACATATTATAAACAAATCAGCTCCATATATTGAATATCTATTTAATGCATTTTTAAAATGATCTATATGTTTATATCTATATGATCTATATAATTATTTTATTTTCTGGGAACCATACCTTTCTAGTTTTAATCAAGCTTAAGCTAGGCTCTTGTTTAACGCCATTGATTAAAAGTATTTTTAAAGTTTGACTACTATAGATTAGTCTGCCAATTATTTTCTTGATAAATCAATTGATCATTTTGTCTATAAAATGTCAGAAAACACTGAAAAACACCATTATAATTACTTTTTTAATCCAACCAAGAGTATAAAAACTAAAGATATTCAGTTCACTATCAAATATAACAAAGAAAAGCAAGTGCCAGAAACTATTTGATTATCAAAATAGTTTCAGCTCTACCTGTATGTGTTAAATGTATGAATCTACAATATGTATACTGACAATCAAGAGATGCAAGAATAATCCAAAACTTATATATATATATATATATATATAATATTTTGAATTATCTGTGATATTATTTAGGACACAAAAAATGATTTTATATTGTTGCATTTCTGCATTAACAAAAGTACGAAAACATGTGCGTATAAGAAACTTCCATTACACATGTGTAAGTTTGCATCTGTCTGACAGCAGAGAGGCCTCAACTCAAGAGCCAAATAATATAATTTGTTCCCTGGTTACTTCAGTTAAAATCTCTTTGTCACTGAATTTAATTTCTAGATATTGGGTTTGGGGAAATTGTCTATACCAGGTAAGTTTTGCTCTCTGTAGTCTAACCCCCATCTCACAAACCCAACAGGAGGACAAAAACATTCCTAAAAAAAAGGTGGGAAAAAGACTTCCTGCGGAAGTTTTCACACCTGATCTAAAACAGCCTCAAAGTGTTTGAGGCGTACTCAGGTGGTCGGGCAGAGGACTCTCGGCAAGAGAGCAGCCGAGCAGAAAGCTAAGTCCCCCAATTGTGCACAGCTGAGTCCTGAGGGCACGGAGAAGCCGGCTGTCGCCTGACTGGAGGTGACAAATGGATGTTTTAGGGAATCCTGGTGGCACAGAGGGCTGGCACGAACGCCGTGCACTTACAGCAAATTGAACCCAATGCATGACCTGTTTCTAATCATCTCTTTTTATGATCTTTCCAAAATTGTAATGGGGGATCAAGAGTTTTGCCCACCTGTTAACCAACACACCCGTCCACGCCAATGAAGCGCTGTAAATCCTCCTAACTGAGATCAGGGTGCTACACAGACATATATACAAACAGGTAGATGGATTCCTCCACACAAAAAGACAAGAGTTTACACTTTCCCACTAGAAACAGCCTCTACGTCTTTCTAGGTTACAATAGAAAACAGACCCACACTCCTCCAAATGATTGTAGCAGTGAAGCTTTTCTGAACTAGTGGGACAGTATGATGCTGCACAACCTTGATACAGGAGTATAGATGGAGCATTATGTAATTAATACTCCTCCTCCTATGCAGATACAGTAGACAAGCGTAGAAATCCTGGCCTCAGCTGTAACTGTAGCCCTGAAAAGACTGATACAGCTCATATGTACAGTGTCATTTTAATCACTTTGGCTCCTATAGTCCCATACAGACCAGCGGCTCTTGACTCAGCTAAAGCCTTTGCATAACTGATACTGTAAAACAGGCATCCACTGTAATGTAGGTTTCATACAGTACCACCAAACCCCCACTTCAGCCACGCAGCATGCAGAGAAATCTGCCTTTCTTTCTGTCTCACCCACACACACCCACACACACACACGCACACACATGCACACACACGCACACACACACATAACATACAGCCCAAAGAAACCCTTGTTTACCTGCTATACCATAATTCACAGTGCTGCAAAGACAGGTGACTGGTAAAGCCAAGAGAGACAGAGAAAAGTGGTGTGGGGCTTCTCTTACCAACAAATCCCCCTTCTTCAGGAATCCTTCCTTTCCTCTCCCTTCAGCCGGCTTCTTCCAGCGCTCCAGCTTTCATCTTTCCAGTAAACAGAGCAGAAGGAAGAGAGAGCGAAGGACTTTAAATAATCAGCATTCCTCTTGCTTTTGTGTTTTCTCTCCGTCGCTCCTCTCTTCCAGATTTCTCCACAGTCTCCGGGGAGGGGGGGAAGCAGGAGCATCAGTGATACACTGCCGCGCGCTCCGCTGCAGGAGGCTGAACGTCAGTCACACAGGTAACCTAGGGAACCGCTGGGCCCGCCCCCCCAGCCAGCGCTGATTGGTCGGCTGACAGAGAACCAGAAGTCACAAGTCCTCGCAGATCCACAGATGGTATTCCGAGAGCTGTGGTGGGATCATGTACAGAGCCAAACAAACAGTAGTGGATTGCGGTACTTGTGAACTCTGTTTCTCTCCTCTCAGTCTCTCTCTCTCTCTCTCTGACTTCAGAGCCTACCGCTTTATTTTACAGTTGCTTAGCAACAGACGTGGCATGTGTGACTGTGTGTTCCAGAGCAGGAGGAGAGATGTGGGAGAGAGAAAGGGTTTCAAGTCCTCAACTCTCTCTTTCTTTCTCTCTCTCTGTCAGAGGTGTGGATGGATGTTGAATATTTCAGCTCTCAACAGCAGCAGCAGCAGCAGTCTGTCTCAGTATTATGGAGTCTGATGTTGCTTCAGAACAACCTGCTATAGACATTAATGCAGCACTAAGAGTTAGGTTAATAGGCAAAGATAGGAAAATTCACAAAATATCACCTCCGTATACCTTGAAATGAACGGGGTGATTGAGAGAAAAGTCAAAGTGTTAGGGTTCTTTGAGATAAAAGGAGAAAAGTCTGAGAGATAGATTGAATAGTCCTATAAGTTTAAAGTGATAGTACAACCAAAATCTATCTTTTGAGTATGAAACACATACTCACTGTATAACGTTTGTTGTTTGTGCCACCACAGAGGTTGTGGCCAGCTTGGATTCACTGCAGTTACACAGTTACAAAGGAATGCAAGTGTTTTCAGCTGCAGAAAACCCATCAAAAGGTCCACAGAAACTCCTGCAACAACATCCACTTCTCTGCTTCCCAAATATGCCTAAATACACTACTTCCCTTTCAAACCTTACCCACAATCCTGCCAAGCTCTTGTGCAAACGTATGCCTCCTATCCTGACTCAAAAATGTGCTTAAACTTTTACATATCAAGTGCATCTCTATAGTTTCAGTTCTGTAGAGATCTCTGAGATGCATGTCAGAAGTTACACTGCATAAGACAACAGTTTTTGTTAACTGGAGACAAAAATTTTAAAAAAAGTTGCCACAACCTTCAGTTTAACAGTTAAGCTGATTGTACACACAGCTTTCAGCAGGGGGCGCCATTTTCACTGACTAGTGTAAGGGAGACAATTGAAGACGTACAAGAAAGTTAGGTTTTGAAGGTGCAAATAAATGGTTTAATGTTATTTTTTCTCAGTTAAACTTACCACAAGACTTCCTCAGATGTATTCAGTGTGTGTGAAGTGTGTGTATTGTGTTCAACCCAAAAGAGATTATTGATATCTCTTTTCTGTTCAACACAAGCTGACCGAATATGTGTAGAAGTCCATTTGAAATTGAGTTGAATTTGCCTGACGAATACCTCTTCAGTTTGTTTACTACTGAAGTCAGATGTTTGAGTGTTACATTTACATGTTGCAATGTCAATGAGCTGACTGTGTCATAGTTTTGTGCATTGGTGGAAGAAGTACTCAGATCTTTAACTTGAAGTAAAAGTAGCAATACCACAGTATATATATATATATGTATATGTATGTATATATAACATATATATAACATATATAACTAATTTAATGTATATTTTATATTACTGGGTAGCTTGTTAATTTTCCCCTGGGGATCAATAACGTCTTATTGATATGATAATGTCATCATTTATTTGTTGATTATATTTTGTATTCTTAATCTGAATCTGCAAAGTAAATAAAGTTATCAAATAAATGTAGTGGAGCGAAAAGTGCAATATTTGCCTCTGAATTGTAGTGGAGTAGAAGTAAAGAGAAATGAAAACACTCAAGGAAAGTACATCAAAATTGTACTTAAGTCAAGTACTTGAGTAAATGTACTTAGTTACTTTCCAACTCTGGTTTTGGGGTGTGAATGGCTTGAGGGAGACACAAGTTTGCCTTCTGGATCTGAACACATTCATGTAGAGTCTCTTTGAAGCAGTTAGATGTGAGAAAATCCTCTCACAGGAACTGACCTGCTAGGAACTGTCCTTGTAGAGCCCTGTTCTAAAAACCTGTACAGCCAGACTTTCCCTTACACAGTCCGCAGTATACTACATGATAAGGAATACATATATCAGACAACGAGAAGAAATTTAAAGAAAGGCTAGACTAGACCTGAACATTGTTTGATGACTATTACCTGGTGAGTTTTATCATGCAGGTTTTGTTGTTTTTTGTCATCAAGGTCAGATTATTGTCTGTATCTTGCACTGAGTCAGAGTGAATATACTCACTGGGGTCGTCTAGGCCTTTTCTGTTGATGCTTTGGAGCCGGACTTCCACTGAACAGCTGCAGTCAGCCTCACTCGAGGGCAAGAAAACATCAGGCAGTCTGAGAATTTAAAAAAAGGCATGTTATGAATATTCACATGGATAGAAGAAAACATATGGCCAGTGTTAGCTTAATGTGGTCGGAGTAGAAAGTACAGAAACTGAGAGGCTTTTTTCTTCTGTTTCTTCAAAGCTCACGGCTCTTGACCACCAGTTTCATTCTCAAAGCTGCGGCTTCTTTTTGGTGGGAAAACGTGGTAAAATAATAAGTACTTTTGACACATTCAAAGACAAGATAAAATGACACAAGTTATAAAACAGGCAGGGCTAATGGGTGGTATGTTCAGAAGAACTCACCACACCCTTACAACAGAGTCACTGGCATGGTTACCAACAAACATACAAAGCCAGTAACTCATACAGTAGTTAAGGAACAAACCAAACGTGTTTTACAACCTTTAAGTGATCCTTCTATTTAATTTAGTTTAATAAGAGGGAGTTTGTGTTGTTTGTTTGGAGAATCCTCTTTGCAACCATTTTTTAGGGACGTAGTGTGTTATTCCCACAGTATTTCAGTGTATGGGTGGGCTATTTATTGATTATTTAAACATAACTTTTGCAAAGTTTTTTTCATCCTTGATCAACACCAGCTCTGATACCAGATGGAGAGGGAATTGATCTGTGGAGACTGTAACATGGTGTTTCGCTCCACTGGACTGCTTGAGAAACACAGAGCACAGTTCTGCATTGGGAGCGTGGCAGGACACCTTCGGGTGCAAAGACACCGCTCTGAACTCCTCATGAGAGACAAACCTGGATGTGTGCCTGAACAGACAAGAACCCCTGACCTTGTTCAGGTAAGTATGCCATCCTGATCTAGTGAAGAAGAGCTAGGTCTGATCAGGTGGATTAGATCTACTTTGTAGGAAACCAAGGAAGCAATTTATGTGATCAAAGTGGAGGAGTTACTTTACCTCAAACAAATAAGCTACATATGTATAAAGTTCTCATGATTCTTGCAGGAGATGCACATGTTAAAGGCTTTGTGATATGAAGACATGAGCTTCCCATAAAGCTGAGAATTGTTGTTGTAGCGAGGTCTGCATGACATGTTGATAGGTCAAAAAAATTCAGTGAAAATTTAGGGTAAAAAAAATTAGGGGAGAATGCATAATAAATAAATAAACTACAGAGTGTTTGCAGTAGGAATTGTTATTTCAGACAGATTTGAGCACAACTGCTGTCTTACACTGCATAGATTGTATGCAGATATATTACTAATAACTGATATAACAGTGTAGAATAAGTTAAACTGGCCAAGATAGAAATGATAGAAGTGAATTATGTTTATGGGTGGATGTTTTCTTTATCACTCTTCGAGACCAGAGCTGATTTATGGGGCGTCTCTGTCACTGCGATAAAGAAAACAGATGCAGTGGAAAACGCTACATGTGTCTTTGTGCGTGCAGCTGAGAGGTCAGCGAAGGAACATTACCAGGCGGAGGAGTATTGATGCCAAACCAAAGTCAGCAAGAGCAGACATACCAGCGACCAGTCAGACAGAGAGCGCTGCACTGCAAGATCTCACAGACGAGGTAAAAAGAGAACCAACCAGACTCCCTCATCTATCTAAAATACGACGACAAAACAAGAAGTGTTTATCCTCTGTTATTTCCCAGTGAGACATTATTACTACCTGAGATTCATGAGATAATTCATAAGAACCCAACAGGGATGAAGGTGTGGGAAACAACCACTGCAGGAATTTCATGGTCTTTGATTAAAAATTCAAGTTTGAATATCATTATGTCAGTCAATACCCATTGGAGTGAGTGGGTTATTCTATTATACACACATAACAATTATAAGCATGCAAATATTTTAAACTAATTCTTATCAAAGATACATTTTAAGTGTAAAAATTAATATAGAACAAAAAATTGTTTTTCTCTTCTGACTCTCAGTTTCATAAGTTGAGGATGTCCATTGAAGGAAATCTGCCAAACTGGTCAAAAAGGACCACAGACACTGAGGTGGGTCTTTTCCTTTTCCCTCTTACTCTTCTGAGCCTTTCAGCCTCTGGTTGGTGAGTACGTTAAAGTATGTCAAGGTGCTAGAAGCAGTGTGCACATTTCTTCTATATTGTAAAATCTCTTAAATAATGGATTAAGTCATCAGCCAGTGGTGTTAGAATGAGTCACAGGTCACGTTTTTATGAAGTTGGGTCTCAGGTTGACAAAGGAAATTAATAATTTGGCTCCAGAGTGTAACATGTTTAAGAACCAATGCTGTGCACGAATCTATTCATTTCTAAACATGGGCTTTAGGCGAGTGGGCGTGCGCTGGGTCACAGTGAGAGACTGAAGGAGATGAGGGAAATGGCGACGCTCCACGAGCGCCAACTGGCCCTGATACACGCTCACAACCAGCAGCTGGTGCAGCAGAGAGACGGTGAGGAACAAATACAATACACCGGCTGAGTCCTTGTAAGCCAAAGATCCCCCTCAGCCTCTGTGTAAAATTCTGCGCTGAGATTAATTCTCTCAGATTTACACTTAATGTTGATGTCAAAAATCAGACAGTGTGAATGTGTGCGTGTGTGTGTGTGTGTGTGTGTCTCAGAGCTGGCCCATCGGGTAAGTGTCCTGTCCGAGCAGAGCAACACAGCTCACCTGGAGAGTCTGCTGATGGAGCTCAGAGAGCAGGAGGAGAGAAACGAGGAGACGCTGCAACAACTCGCTGAACATCTCCGTGCACTGCAGTAAGTGTGTACTGCATACTTGTACTAATGCTAGTGTTTCATATGTCAGCCTTTTAGATGTGCGTATCAAGAATGCAGAAGTATTAGCAGTAAATATAATCGATACTAAAATTGAAAAAGTACTCATTATGCAGAATGGCCACTTTCACAGTGTTATGTTTTTATATAATTATAAAAATGGGTTATTATTATTAGGACTAATGCAGTGGTGTGTAAGCAGCATTTTGATATTGCAGCTTGAGGTTAATCTGATTTTAACTGCTTTATGGGCTTATACTGTTGGGTACTTTTAACAATGCATGCTAATTTATAAGCTGTTCATATATTCAGGATGAAAATGTTCATCTGAAATGCTTGTAACTTGTAATTATAGCCATCAGATGAATACAGCGAATACTTCCGTTTGAAATAAAAGTATAAAGTTGCTAAAAATGAAACTATACATCTGTGACCTGTTTTTAAAAATGTACGTCTTCAATATGAATGAATGGATTTGGGGATGAGAGCCACAGACAGGGTAGGGTTGTTAAGTCAGAAAGTATTGAGTGACAGACTAACACATTGTTTGGTTTTGGTCTTCGTTAACAAGAAAAATACAAAATAACACCATCTTATTCTTTAAGTAAAGTACAAGTACCTTAAATTCTACAGTAACGTGAGTAAATGTACTTTCCACCTCTGCTAGAGTGATAGAGCATTTAGTGTTTCAGTGTGTTGCTCAAAGACACATGAACGGGATACATGACTGCTGACACTTCAGCACTGACTGTTTAATTGGGATCAAACCGGCACCATTTCAGTCTGAAACCACTAACTGTGCTGCCAGAGCAGGTATGGATACAACTAAGAGTTTATTTAATGTGTATTTGTTAGGGTAAATTATGTCGGCACAGATACAGTAAAGGATCAAAAAGAAATGACTGCTTCTGTGGAATATTTAGTGTAAAATAGTTTTTTTCTAGCTGCTGGATGACTCAGAGCATCAATTATGTATTTAATTATGCCTGGGTAGTTCCTCATTACAACATTTGCGGTAGAATAAATTGAATTTCCTTTTGCAGGGTGGATCATGGCTGCCTGGGAAACTTTCCATAGATGCCACAATGTGATCTAATTTAGATGATCTACTGTGTTTGTGTTTTCTTTTTAGTGTGCGAGAGGTCTCTGTACCTGCTGATCAGCCAGATCCACGCAAGAATAAAAAGATGCATCATGACAGCGACGAGCTCATTTCTTGTGCAGATGGCGCTCTCTCTACCCAGATAAAGTATGTACCTACATCCTTCAAGGGTTATTTATTTTAAAAACACTCTATTGGAAGGAAAAACAAGATGGAGTGCAGATTCTTTCCTCATTTGTCTGGTTGCCACTAAATATACAATATCAGATTGTTTACATGTGAATATGAATTAGTTCTACTGAGCTGCCTGGTGTTATGTGGGTAAATCAGGTATCTTTGTTGCAGAGCCCTGCGGCAGGCATACACCCAGTCAGGTGGGTCAGATCCAGCTATTCTGGCACAAATGATTGACCTACAGGCAGAAGCCCAAAGTCTGGAGAAGAACCAAACAGCTGCAGCCAGCAAGAGTAAGACTCAGAGTGATGATGAACAGAAAATATGCAGTGCTTGTCACTGTATATCTCTCTGTCAACACAGCTGTGCTCAGTGGAGCCTTTATTAAGTTTACTTGATTTTTCCACTCTAAAAACTGATTTCCTCCACTAAGTCTGTGGTTATTAGATTCTGGTCCAACATTTCTTTTCACATGATCAGTTATAGCACCCAAAACATACTGAATGCAAAACGCACACTGCAAATTGGAGTATTCAGTCTAACAGCAACAAAGTAGATGATTCTACATCTTGATGCACGCTCCAGTCATATGGCATAAAATTGAGGGTAAATTACCTTTCAGCCTTGAGTTGCATCACTGTTGTGCTCATGTCCAGAGGTGAAGCCTCCTCAGCGGGGTCCGAGCTGGGAGCTGCTGGCTGTGGAGCAGGAGAACCAGAGACTGGAGGAGGAGATCCTCAGGATCCAGCTGGCCAGGGGGCAACACCATAACTATGAAGGTTACGTTGCGCCTTGCATTGGTATACATGCAGCTCTAGGAGTTGAATTCATTGTCTAGGAACATTGTGATTATTATTTATTGTGTAATATGTTGCACTGCTGACACTGTGTACTGAGCGTTTTTTCCCCATGCTGTACCTAAAACAAAACACCGAGTGAAGTGATTTTTAGACTGATCAAATGTGTGAAAGCCCCTGGAGTTGCTTGAACACCGTCACTGACACCAAGAATATATAGATCAGGTGACACAGGTTAGGACGGTTGTCTTTGTGTGTTCGCCAGCAGCAATGAGGACTGAGCTTGAGCTGATTCAGGGGGAGAAGCTCCTGCAGATTGCCAGTTTACAGGCAGAGATGAAGAGAAGCAAAGAAGCTCCCAGGCCCAGGAGACACCCTCCTCCTCCTCCACGCCCACTCCAACCCAAGACTCATGCGCCTCTTTCACTGGTACAGTTGCAGTCAAAAATACTTACATGCCTCTCCAAAAGAACATGGCTGGTTTTTGATTTTGGACATACTTTAGCTGCACCTTTAATAGCTGCCTTTAATTGTGTCCTTTGATGATTTATCTATAAATCCTATATTTTTGACAGTGTTTGTGACATTGATTTAGGTACTGTACCTCTATGTGTTCCTCAGGCCCGATCATTCTCCCCTCCCCTGGGAAGATCCAGGTTGGACTCCCTGGACTGTCTGGGTCCGGCCCCCTACGACCCTGCGTCAGTTTAATTCTCCACACCATCCACAATATCAGGCTATTTACCTGTCTGAATCAAATTTGAGTTTATCTACACACTGAACTCACACCATAAAGTTATTTGTATATTTAAATCCTCTCAAATAGCCCATATACACATTTAAGTAATAATAAAGTGTCTGCAAATAACATCTGCTGATCTGTCAATGTTTCAGCCCACTTACCATTATTGAGATTAAATGGAGTAAAAACCATCCTCTGGTGTTTCAGAGCTGGTTTTGTGGTTTTCTACGACCTGGTGCTGGGAGTTGATGTGTCTCAGAGAGCGCTGCGCCTGGTGGCAGCTCTCTACTCAGAAAGTGAGGAGGTGGGACCACCAGCTCCGCTGCCCCCTGTTCAGTGCCTGCCTCACACCCACAGCTTCACCCCTGGAAACTATGCCCTCCTGTCAGTCAAACAGCCTGTACCCAGGTAAAAGCAACACCAAAAGAAGATGTCAGAACTCAGCTTGGTAAATAATGGGGAAATGAATGTGGCCCAAAAAAAATAGACTAATTACACTTTAGATTAGAAAGAAATCAGCAAAAATCTCTGTTCTCTCCGTTATAGCTTTCTACATTGTAGATAATCAAAAATGAGAAAACACTACCCAAACTCTCACGCGTGCCTCCTGTGAAGGGTGGCCTGAGCTCAACCCCATGAAAAATGAACAGGTGAATTATGTTCCGGCACATAGTATGAAACCAGTACACTATTATTTCAAGGGGTAGAAACAAAACAAGTAAGGTTTATTTTCCTGAGAAGAGGGAATTGTTTGTCAGGCCACCATCATTATCACAAAAAAAAACAGAAAATCTAAAAATGTACGCATGTTTTTCCCCCTGTAGGATGCAGCCGTCACCCTCCCTCTCTCTAGTGGTGGAGGTGCAGGCAGCAAGAGATCTGGATGTCCACAGCCAGGAGGTCTTCAAACTGTCGTCCTGCGGCTGGACACGAATGGAACTCTTCGATCAATACAACCAGGTATAATAGTGTGTACAATTACATGCAGTATACTGTTATGGGTGTAGGATGATGCAGCTCAGTATCATGCTGTAGAGGTTTATTAATGCAAAACCAGTGGTGTATAATGGCTGTGGGTCTAAATGGTAACTTTTTAAACCTCTGCACCTGCAGAGGGAATTAATACATTGATTGCACCATCTGGCAGAGTTTAGCATTAATCTATCAGAGATCATCGTTCAAGTCTAAAATCGCCATCTGCTATTTGTGCTTATATTAACGACATGTCTAATTAACCCATTACCAAATACTCTGGTTTATAGCATGTCATTTTAATATTTTCTCTCAACCAACAGCTCAATAGTGGCCACTGGAGGGTGCCAGTGCGCAGTCTGCCTATTAGACCCTCCTTAAGTCTTGCCCAGCTCAACTCAGTACCCCAGGTATAAAGCGCCCAAGAGTTATTGAGCAAACACATGACTTATCAGATGTTCTATTTAAGCAGAAATTTTAATGGGGGTTTCAGGCTGATGCTCTTTTTTGGTGGAGGCTGAAGCAAGGCAGTAAATGACACACCTGACTGTATGCGTCTTTCTGTAAACTTAAGGTGGGCAACATGGAGCTGTGTGTGCGTTTGGTCAACGGACGAGATGGGGATGTACAGACTCTGGCAAAGCCTGACCCGACCAGCACCAGTCACTATACATATCCAGCTGTGGTAGGACATTGATCAGGGCCTTTAAGTGTATTAGAAAAAGTAAAAACAAAAATTACAGAAATCTAATTCTTAGGGAGTAACCCACGATATATTAGCTATACTCAAGGCTCTGAACTTAACATGCCCTTGTCTAACCTTAATCCTTTTGTGTGACTTGATCAATAAAGATGCTTTGTCATCTTTAGGCTGTGACTGTCAATACTGAGAATATAATCCATGGCGAATACCATATAGAGTTGGCTGTATGTGCAGAACACCATAAACCCATCCACATTTGGACATTTCGAATTTTACATTGTGGAATATTGAAAAGTTATCACCTACGGACGTTGTTTGTTCTTGCATTGGAGGCATTTGAGTGTCTGCTACTAATCTCTTTTCATCAACATGCTTGAATGTGGTGCTGTTGGTTTACCTTGCATCTCAATACAGGTGTCGTCACATCCTGTGCCTGTCCACAGAAATGCAGCTCTGCCAGCATCAGCTCCAAAGCCCACAGGAGCGGATCAAGCCTCATCCCTTTCGGCGTTCACTGATCGCCAAGAACCTCCACCCACAGAGGCCAGTCGGAGTTGAAAACATCTCCAAATCAGGATGGAGGCATTAACTTTCCTTGCTGTTGAAATATACAGGGTCTACAGTAAAAGCCTGTTTAATTATGCAAAACAGGCCTTAGATGAGTAGCAGCACATTGTTGGAGAAGACCACAGGGATGATTTCAACAGTGTTAAAATTAAGATGTATATTTTGACTAAAGTGCCTTGATTAAATTAAAATGGTGTATGTTAAAGCTGTAAACGGTTAAAATGATGCAATTATTTCCCTCCATTTGGGCAATAAAATGTCAGGAAGTAGTGAAAAATGCCCATCACAAGGTCCAAGTGTATAAAAAATAAATAAAACACTCAGATTAAATATAGAAAGGAACACTTGTGGCAAAACCCTGTCCTAACTCAAGATCTTGTCTTTGTGTTAAGTCAGATGAATAGAAGGTCAACTTTGAGCAAAACACATTTAAGGTTGGCACACTAACGTGACTGCCAAACTGTCAGTGCACGTTTCATGTCTTCTAAAACAGAACTGCAGTCAGCATCTAGTGCAGGGGTGTCAAACTCATTTTAGTTCATGGACCACATACAGCCCAATTTCATCTCAAGTGGGCCGGAGTAGTAAAACCACTGCATAATAACCTATAAACAATAACACCTCCAAAATGTTTCCTTTGTGAACAAGTACATTCTGAAAACATTCACAATTAACCATCCATGAACAAATCAGATGAACAGCCTGAGATGTCTTAAGAAAAATAAGTGCAATTTCAACAATGTCTCAGTTTTTCCACAGTCAGCAAGTCTCCTGTCACTACAATTTACGAATCACAGCGGATCTACAAAAGGCACCAAAAGTTCTTGGAAAAACCAGACACGGTCTACTTTTCTCCTTTTTGACAGCCATTTTCCACCAGCAGCTCCTACATGAACAGTAGCCTTTGCTTGACAGTGTTGTGTCATTTAGCGTGTACGTAAGCACGTGGGATCTATAATAGCATGTCGAGCATAGGGCCTGCTACTCACACGTAGGATAAGTTGGTCTTCAGGGCTTTCTGCCAGAAGGTCTTTGTGCCTGCTGCTCTTATTAGGACAACGCAGTAGGAATAGCAGTGCGTTTTATTGGAATTAATGACTTCTGCTATTTTCACACTTTGCAAAGTCATCCAGTGGGCCGGTTCTGGCCCGCAGGCTGCAAGTTTGACACCCCTGTTTTTGTCTTCGTCACAATTGTGCGCAAGTTCAAGTTCTCGCAAGTCTTAAGAACTTTGTCATACAAACTTACATCTGCAAATTGTTTTATTCTTTTTTACTGCAAGTATACAAAACTGGACAGACAAATCTATGAAAACGGATCTTATTTACAGAAACAAAAGTGTTGGAAGGTGGAGAGGGGCTAGACAGGCATGCTGTGCTGGTTTTGAAGATCAGGAAAGACGAGATGAATCACGTTGAAGACTTGACAGGGGATGACTGGCTGGCAGGCTACAGGAAACAAAGAAAACAAACACTTTTATAACGGCAGGAGAGGCTCACACACATTAAGGATTCAGCATTCTGCCTGCCTATCGTCTCAAGACAAAATGTCTCAAGTTTGCCGGTTTGTCTTGTTAAGAGCCCTCACCCCTGTAGTTTTATATAATTGAACTTATTTTTGAAACAGTAATTTGTTCCCTTTTGCAAACATTTATATAGAGATGGTAACTTTAAAGTAAGGCAAAGAAGATTTGTTTTGAGTTCACCACAGTATAAACTCCAACCACAGCAATAGCTGTGGCTTCAGATCTAGTTAGAAGCTCTGAATGAACAGTAGAACTGCTTCTATACAGATGAAAGCCACTTCAAGAGGAATTCTTGAGAAGTGAGAAATAAAAATAAATAAAATAACGCGCTGTCAAGTCTGGTCACCTTAAGGTCTTGTACCTAGACTAGCAAAAAGGTCCCAGACACAATCTCATATTTATGAGTTAAAGCGTCATTACACAGGATTCCTCCTAACTTCCTTGGAGGCATTTATGCAAGTTTTTAATTACACTTTGAGGTCAATTTCCTCCATACATGCAAAGTGCAACATGACAGCTACTTAAGACATAACTGCAACGCCACCAGAAACCATATGCAAGTAGTAACTACCGCATGTTTGGCTATCCCTTCCATCCAAGTACATGAGACATAAGCCTATCACTCGCCTCCTGTGATTTTCCCTCCTGGACTCCATTGCCGTTGCTGGCACTAGAGTCACCGCTGCCATTAACTGTGGCTTCCTGTTTCGCTTGTTTAGCATCAGTGTCCTTTACTGGGCTGTCCTCCTCAGGTTTCCTCTGTGTAGAAACAAAACCAGGACAAAGGGAGGGGAAAGAGAAGGCTCAACGCTTCTGTACACCACTTTATTCAATGCAAACAACCTTTAAAGAAGAGTTGAGATTTACGAGCGGGAAACAAACCAAATGCGGGCACCAAGGAGCCGTCGCCAATTTGTTATGGCAAGGTCACAGTTCAATATCATGCAGACAAATCAGCCAATATCGAAGCTTAATTTATAGCATATGTACCACAGCCCAACCACCTACACACACACGCCACAACTACAGTAGGGAAGTAAGGAGTCACACTTCATGAAAACCACAACACAGGCTAAAGATTGACACTCAGAAAGCCATACCATCAACCAAAAACTAAAGCAGGCAAGCACACAGACCTTGTAACATAAAGTGAGCAGTACATGCCAGTTTCAATATACTGATGATTATAGCTCCAGTATGGAGTCAGCTCAGATGTGAAGGTTTTTATTCCTTCAGCAATTAAATTAAAAAAAGGATTGTTTTCAATAAGCAGAATAGAGCCAAAGAATAACTGCAAGATCGCCACATTGTGACTGGCCACAGAGCTGTCATGGTATGAAATTGGCTGCAATCAAGATGAAGGAAAACACAGTTGTTGGAAACTGGCAGAAAGACTAATGGGCCTCACCTTTTTCCTGACCAGGTGGGAAATGTCTGAGGCTGCTTTGGAAGATGAGGTGGTGCTAGATGGTGTAACGGGGATCTGAAATGGAAAAGTTTGTTTTGAGGTTTTGTAGGGTACTGAAGAGTTTTAAGATGTGCACTAATACAATGTCCTTACCTGGCTGGCTGTTGGAAATGCTGAAGATGAAGGGCCTCCATTTTCACATAGGAATGCTGATGAGGTTGAGGCGCCGCCCTGCAAGAGGCGGCTCAGTTACCCAGGAGCTGGCATTTTTGATAGTTTTTGTACATCTATACTTCACCATTAAAGTCAACCAAGCCTTGAAAGTGAAGATATACAAAAATACATTCTCATGCTTAAAGAACAGCTCCAACACTAGGTGGTTTTAACCCTTTAACACAGTGTATACTGTTCCTTGTTGCCCTGTGTACCCACTAGTGTCTGCTGGATGGCCTGAGAGGCAGCGCTGGCTGTTCTCTGACTATCCTTGGCATCCTCAACCTTTTCCCTGATGTCGGGCAGAAGCTGCTTCAGTTCCTCCATCTCACTTTTGTCTTCTGCTGCACCGTCTGCTGTGGCTATCACCTCCTGCAACATGGCTATACACAGACAATGACCGATTAGTACAGGATCAGTGCAGTCCTGTCCCATGATTTGATGTTTAATATTTGAGAAGGGCATAGTATTATTTTTTTGATGATACAATCTGGTCACCTTGTTTATGCTAGTCTAAAAATGAGAAATCACTCAAGGAAAAAAGTGCACAACACGGCAACAATTCTGAAAATGCTGGTCTCCAGAAAAAAAAAAAAAAAACTCTTGGAAATCTTACCAAGACGGGTCTCGATGACTTTTATGGAGCTGTTGTAGTGCTGGATGGCCTGGCTGTACTGATCCATGTAGCACAGGGTAGTGGCGACGTGGTAGTGGGTCTCAGCCAGCAGACGACTATGGGGAGGCAAGTGCTTCAGCTGCAGGGCAAGACACTCCTGGAAGTCTTCTAGCGCCTGGGGATAATTACCTGAGGAAGGGAAGATGAGACTCAGTTCAGGCAATAGTATCACATGTAGCTCTGCTAAACTTACATTTCTCAAAAAAATAATAGACTTGTGGTAGCAGTTGTCTAGTGGTCAATAAAAGATTTAAGCATCTTCAAAGATAGACAGGGTCAACATTTGCAACACTAATGTTCATGTCACTGGTCTAAGTTTTTAAACTGTGCATGTAATCATTTTCAGCCATTTAATAAGAAAAACTTAACTGCAAAACACTGAAGGCCCCTGATGTAAGTGACAACTATTTAGGGGTGTGGCAAACAGAATCATCTCACTGAACATCAACGTTTTGATATCCACGATTTCACAAGCCATGGTGGAATAATGTAAGGGTTTAATTCCGAACGACCTGGTCTTTGAGGAGAAGGGAAAGGTGGGCCACCAGGTGAAAGTGACAAGTCCATCCTGGAAACTCAGTCTGCTGCATGAAACATACCCGATTCAGCACCGACTTCTCCAAGTTTCAGATACGTCTGGGCTGCCATCAGCTGGTCATCTTTGCTTTCTTTTCTGTGGAGATGATTAAGAAATTAAACTTTACCTCATTTTGTTTCACATGCATCGTCAAGCAGGGCCCTTAACATAATGAAGTCTGGGTTTGTATGAGGTGACCAGACTTTTGGCTTTTGAAGTGACCTGCTTGAACTCACGTGTTCAGTATAAATCTTTCAAATCACTTCCTAAACGTCAAATGGACATGATTTTGTGCTGTTGGTCTTATTCTACCATTAACTTCATCTTGCCTTACCTTTTGTAGATGACTTTGGCTACCTCCAGCATCTCCCACGCCAACTGCAAATTCCCAACTTCGTCCTCTTCCTGAAGGGTGGGGGAAGGCATACGTCAAACAAAATATCCACAATTATGTCAAATAGACTTCCATGTATGGGAACTCACCTTATCTTGTCCATTCTCTCCCTCCTCATCGTCGTCGTCGTCGTCATCTTCGTCATCATCTGTTGAAGCAAATGGATGATAATTAGAGGACTAGATAATATTTTTCTACAGTGTGACTGAAGTAGAAACTGAAGGCAAATGTGCTTTTAAAAAAAACAAACCCCCCCCCCCGCCCCAACAAAAATGTTTCCCTTAAAGTGCAGCTTATAAACACCCACTAATGTGGTTTTATAATCAAGAAATGCCAAGCGTGTGCTCCACCCATGCACACAAAGTGCTCTGTAAGATCTACTGCCCTCTGGTTCCTCACTGTCCTGTTCAGCCCCTGGTTCCTCACTGTCCTGTTCAGCCCCTGGCTTGGATTCCGCATCTTTTCCTTCCTCTGGCTTCGCCTCGGTCTCCTTGCCATTCTGTTCCCCCACTTCGTTCACAGCAGCAACTGGGCTCTTCTCAACTTCATTTACCTTTAGCTTACTCTCTTTCCCACTCACAGCGGAACATTGGGGTTCCTCTGCTCCACTCACATGTTTGACTGGGGACTTTGCAACACCATTTTCCTTTGTCTCCTCAGTGTTGCCCTTTCCAGCCTCAGACTCCAGCTTGTTGTTAGCTGCCCCAGTCTTTTCCTCCTCTGCCATTGCATCATACACCTGCTTTCGCAGCTCATCTCTAGTTTCTTCTGCACCAGAATGTCATGTGAAAAATAGTTTCACGTTAGATACTAGTTTTTCCTATGACAAACACTAATTCTCTAAGAAGAAAAATCTATTCCAATGCTGCGTTTTGTTCATAATTGGACATGGGAAGAGGGAAACCCCTCAACAACCTCCCTGCATTTGAGCCATCGTGATAGGAAAACTTTGATACAACAGTGAAGTGTTGTGCTGCTGCTTACCTGAACAAGTTTAACTTATGTTACTGTATTTACATGTCAGGTGACAAACAAGTGCCATGCTGAAAATCACTGGAACTGGGGTTTAAGAAAATATACCTGGAAGCACTCTTGACGTGACCTACCAAACTAGAACCTAACAGACAATTTTATTAAATTAATTCAGAAATTTCCTTGGAAGGAATCAGAGTCAAAACACATTACACAGTTATAATTCTGGACTGAAAAAACAAAAAAAACAACAATATCTATTTGAAATTACTTCTGATCCCATTCCCTTAATCAGGCAAACCTTTATAATACAAAAACACTTGATACTGACCATCAAGATTGTTGGCACTCTCAATATTCGCATCGTTAGGCTGCTCCTCTTCCTCCGATTCTTCTGGGACCCCCTCCAGGGCATTACCAAGGACACTGTTCTCCATTCTAACCAAAAGACAAAAATGGAAGATCAGATTATCCTATTAAACAACAGTATATCACACACACACACACACACACACACACTAAAGTGATGCAACATCAATCAACCTTACAGTAACACCAACTAATGTACTGAATAGGTTTAAGGCGAGCAATTAAATTAGCCAACCTGGCAAGCTCCAGTAGGGACTTCCCACATAGGAAGAAGGCCTCACCACACTCATCTGCAGTGTCCCCATACTTTGCAGCCCTGCCAGATGGACATCACAAGTGTTGAGTGCATCAAGTTTAGGAATGCAGTTACAAGTTGAGGTACAATTCAAACTCATTTCAACATGCATTTCAGACTCAATACAACTTGAAAAGCATTAAGTTGTAAATAACCTCACTTTCCATTTCTCTCACACACATATCCAGACTGATCTATCCTCAGAAAAGACAGAAAATTAGTTTATTACAGATTGATGCCAACTATTCTTCTACAAAAATAATATTAACAGTGAATGTTGTTTCCGTGTTGAATCAGTGACCGATACTCACAGCATGCTGCAGGCGTCCTGAAAGACACTGACAGCAGAAACAACATCTCCCATCACCAGATGCCTGTTCCCTGTGCCAATCAGTTTCTTTGCCTCCTCCATGGTGTCAACAGAACTGCAGGGGAAGGTGGGGGGGTACACATGTATATTAGGTTAATGATGAATAATAATTCCAACAGATGCAGCGGAGTTTTCTGTATGGACACTCACCTGTCTGCAGCAGCTGCTGCTGCTGAGGAGGAGCATGGCTTCTCTTCCGCACTGCAAGAATCATCGGGGTCCAAATTTGAGTTAAGTCAATGCCAATACCAGCCACCTGACCCGTTTCTGAAGTACAACCACAGGCGACACACCTAACTTTTACTGTTGACTCACATAGTTTAAGCCGTTAGCTACGCCTTATTGTTGTTAGCACACCGTATGGCTGTTAGCCAACTAGCCCACCAGAGGGGGGGGGTGATAGTGATGCTGTTAGCAGTGCCCGCAGCCATCACCAGGTACAGTTAACTAACCATTCGGTTACCTTCATAGTCATCGTCATTGAAGTATGACTTGAGTATGCTGAACCTAGATGTCATGCAACCCGTAGTAATCACGCAAGGTCGTCAACGTTAGCCGCGTCACCTAGCTAAATGCTAGCTAACTGTGTTGTCTCGGCGTAGGTTATACAGTGAGAAATTACAAGCGCGTCTTTACCTTCCAGAGCTCGACGCGGTGGACGTTTCCTCTGGCATTTTTTTTTTCCAAGACGAGCTGCTGGCGAGAGACAAAACAGGCGATCCGGTGTGTAGTAAACGAAGTACAGATAGAGCTCCTGTGTTCGTCTTTGTTGGCGCGCTTAAATAGAGAAAAGAAGGCTTTCTATTTCCGCTTAACTTCGAACGCGGGAGATTGTAGTTAAAGGGGCCGCAGCACGTATTGTGATGCATTCAGGGCCCGTGGGGAAAGACCAAGAATTTCAAGGCAGATCATGTCAAAGACAAACAAAAAACATTCTGCACACAAAAGTCCATTTGATTTCAAGTTTTTGTAGCAGGTTAATGTTGCTAGATGAGTATTGTCAGTTAAGCCTATATTATATTATTAGTTAGTGGAAATCATGTAACACATCACAATTTTTTTGACGTCTGTATAATTATGCGAAAAGTCTGTACATTATATGAATGTTGTAGTTTTTTTTTTATTCAGGAGCTGTTAAAAATGACTCTGCTATGACCTAAAGTGACCAGCGGGTGGCGCCCATGTTCCACTTTAAACACCTATTTTCCTCTCATTCCACTTCACTCACAGCAATCAGTCAAGTTTAAGGGACCTTATCTGCAGAAGCAGCTGTTGTAAACTATGTGTGAGAGAGAGCTATAACGTCAGTAAAATTAATAAATAAATAAACAGCTGGCTTATGGCCATATATGTATTGAAGTGCGAGTAAATTGCCCTTTTGCCTTATGATTGTTATAACAGTTATGCTCTTATTGTGTTGTCTGTTTCCTAACTGTAATAAGTTATTATTAACATTACGATAGTTGCTGTATAGCAGACACACGTTCTCAAACGAAATAGTATTTGAAAGTATTTTGAGTGCACATGTCAATTAAGTAATTGAGCTGAAGTGAGTGAGAGAGTCAGAGAGAGAGAGGAGGGCGCCGAGTCTGACAGTGGGCTCCAGACAGACTTACTGGCTGCAGATGAAGTTTTCAGTCACACTGCACCGTGGGACTTTTAGGAATTCATATTAACCATCCAGACTCTCTATCTCCTGACTGAGATGTTGCGATGTTCCGTGCAGCCTTACAAAACGTGGACTTGTTTTGGCTGATTTTGTTTTATTTTATTTTTCTGCCGGAGACTGGCTGTAGATCAGCCGATGTGGACAGCTGTCATGAGGTGAAGACAGCCTACATGATGCGCCAAATAGGCCCGGTGGAGCTGGTGCCAGACAGGCCGGGAACAGGTCAGTCAGTCCCTTTGGAAATATCATAGTAGAAACTCTATAGGACGGTTAAAAAAGAAACAAGAAATACACAAAGGTGGAATACGTACATTTACTGAAGCACTATACTTGAGTATATTTTGAGGTATATAGTTTTAGCTTTACTTGAGTATTTCCATTTTGTGCTACTTTATACTTCTACTCCACTACATGTCAAAGGCAAATATTGTACTTTTTACTCAATTACAAATATTTTACATCTATTATTATATAGCTATATTTTCTTTTTAATTTGCAGATCGAAATTTTAAATACAACATATGATGAGTTTATAAATTACAATGCAGTGTATAAAGTTGGCTCTACCTAGACCAGCTCCACAACACCAAAATGTTTGCCTATTAATGATGTATTGGTAATAATAATCCAATAATGTTATACAGTATATCATAATATAACACTGCTTTTACTTTTGTCACTTTAAGAACATTTTGCTGATAATACTTGTAATTGATTATTACAAAGTATTCCTTACTTAAGTAAAGGATCCAAATACTTCCCTCACCACCGGGAATATATAAGATCCCTACTAACCACAATACAATAAAGTATCATAAAGATCTCTATAGATAAAATATATAATTGAGTTCAAACTTAATTTTTTATTTGTATAATTTTTTTCCACATTTTATTGTCCGTTTTATATGTATGCTTCTTGACTTGTACTTGCTTTATCTTTCTTTATATTTTCTACTTACTATGTTTATTATTATGCACCAATATGCCAAGGCAAATTCCTTGTATGTGCAAACCTACTTGGCAATAAACCTAATTCTGATTTATATAGTTGCGCCGTTTGCTATATTTTCCACATGTTCTCCTCGTGAATGACTGAAATGAAAGTGAACAAACTCCATGTAGTGTTTAATCAAACTTGAATTCATCAAACATTGCTGTGACTTGTAACTCTCGCAGGGTTTAGACCCATAGCTTTAGAAATGCAGGGCCAAATTCCAAATATAAGGGATCATCACTGTGCAGCATAGGCCAACCCTTCTTAGAGAGAAGGTATTTCTGTTGGAAACTAGCCTAAATAGTATACACTTATATAGAGCTTTTCAATGCATACTTGGCTATAAGTGGTGGTGTTAAAGATGCTGTTTTCTAAATGTAGATGCTTATGTGAGATTTTGTCTGGCTCATGAGAGTCCAGTTCTAAATTGTTGAATGGCACCTCATACATTTTAACCTAACTGAACCCAAAAAGAAACCACAAAAAGGCGATCCCTTGGAGTCATTTTGTTCTCAGTAATTGAAGATTTCCCTGGAGACAAGTGGTGGATGATACAGATCTTGAGTTAACGAGCTTTATTTTATTGTAATCTTGACATAACATAAACGTTCTCCTTGTCATAATTATACAGTTCATTAAAATGCACAAGAATCAGATGTTAATCGTCTAGCTATAATCAGCAGACGCAAGGAAATCTGTGCCAGACATCAGTATATAACACTGCTACAACAGAATGAATAAATCTCTGCTATATCTGCATAACTTCTCCTTTGTGGCCATCAGATGTGAGGCACTGTAGTATTCCTACAATATTACTGTTGCTGCAGGAACTGATAGTGTGCTACGAGCTTGTGATTGTTAACAGCTAGTTAACAATACATGGTGACATTTTCAGGCAGAGATGTATGCTAATTATAGATCTTTACCACAGTAGAATCTTTGCACGACACAGTCTTTTGATCTGGCGTGGCCACGGATGAATTCACTTGAGAGAGATGTCATTTTAAGTAGGCTGTAGAACAGTTGACAGTACTCTCTTTGACGGCCGTATCCACATTAACACTTTCTACTCTTGATTGGTCAAATGCACCACTCCCTGGCCTGTCATTGGTCTTTGCTTCCAATAGTCAAGCTGAGAAAACAAGGCGATTGTTCTGAAAATGTTGTCAAAACAACCCACTAAAATTAGTCAATGAACAGTTGAGCTTGACATTTCACTACTGACCTTTTACAAAAAGTTCTTAAGGTTCACTTACTGGATATCTTCCGGAGCATTCAGCCTGGAACTGAGACGGGGATTACAATCTCCCCCCATATACTGTAAGACCACCTGTTATCATGTGACCGAAATTCCATACATATATCCTGTGATAACAGTGGATCCATCTCTATGACAACTGAGCAAACTCCATCTGCTGATGGCCATGTGGTGCAGCTGAAAGCTCTGGAAAATGTCCAATAAATGGACCTTAACTAGTTTAATGAATAATTTTGAGATAAGAACAGAGGCTCCACAGGTTGTTTCCACACTTAAATCTCGTTGCAAAAACTGAGCTGGCTTCCAACCAACCTGCTGTCCTACTTGCAAATGAGGAATGCAATGTAGCATTACCAGTAAATAGTAAGTATCTCAGTAATGTATTTCATTACTCTTTCTCCCTTGATCTAAGTCAGCTGCTTGACAGCATGGCTTACAGCAGTCCACCAAAGTCAGAGCTCCACACGCACAAACACACACACACACACACACACACACACACTCTTTGGCTTGAGTGGTGAAGTGTCACCCACTGTGCATGTCATCATGTCAGGTCCCAACAGGCTCATTGGAGAATTATTTTTGTGAAGTCCTAAAGTCTTGTGCACTAAATGCTTTTAGATTACTGGTGCCTAAACGGATAACTAACTAACTGATTAACAAGATGAATTCTTATTGATTAGTTAATTAGTGATAACGTGTGGGAAAAATCTTAAAACAACCTTTAGGAACAAATCGCTAACTCTGAGTACCTTTTTTGTCGCCCCAAAGTAAGACAAGTGAGTAGGTGGAATTAATTCTGACTCCTTATTCTAGAAAGATATTAAATATTTATCAGATATTTCATTCCTTCTATTAATCATGACAAACTTGGTGAGTACGCCTACATTTTTTTAACCGAGGTCAGAGTTAAGGTGAATAGAAACCTGTGCAAACTTCATGAAGTAATTCTTTCCACCCACCTTTCCATGTTGGATGAGATTTAACCTCTCTGTGACTGAAAATATCAGTGGATCTGCAGTGAGTATGACCAGGCTTTTTCTTGTGCGTCTTGTCTTTCAGATGAGTCTCTCCGAGTGTGTGTCCACCCTGGGCCCAGCTGCTGTACCAGTAAGATGGAGGACAGCTACATGGCGGCTGTTCGCAGTGAGACGCAGCAGAAGATGCGATCCTACAGCTTTGAACTTAAGTACCTGATCACTGGACACACCAAGGCCTACCAAGGTGAGGAAGGGAAATGGAGTTTCAGAGGAAGGATGGGGTGTAGGCTGGAGAAAATTTTTTTGATTTCATGCTTATCGAAGAGGGGAAAAGCATGTTGGAGAATTGAAAAAAATGTTTTCCAATTGCTCAGCAAATCTAAAAAATGTCTGTTGTGGGACGAAGGTGTGGAGGGAGAACAATGTACACATACAATGTCCATCAAGGCTGATGTGTATTTTGAAGTTCCTCAGTCGACTGTATTTTCCTGTATTTGAACAAGCGCTAAAAATCGATTAGTCTCAAAAATGCCAAAAATGATCTTGTTTCTGTTTCTCAAACATAACAATGTGCTGCCTTTTTTCTGTTTTATATAATTTTAATTAAATATATTTTGGCCTTAGGACTGTTGGTTGAACAATACAAATAATATGAAGACACCACCTTGGGTTCTGGGAATTTTTCAATATATATATATTTTTTTTTTACATTTTGGGGACTAGATGATCAGCAAAAATTTTGGAAAAATAGATGAATAGATAATGAAAATAATCATTAATTGTAGACCCAATACAAACTCTCGAAAGAAAAAAAACTTGTTTCTGTTTCAGCTATGCTGCATTCATACTTTTCCTTCTGGCTTTATTATGGTTAACAAGCACTCATAATATCTGTGGGTGATTCAAGAATGTAAATTAAAGTGACTTTTATAGCAGGGGTGATTTTGGTGTTTTAACAGTTCTGTCAAGTGCCTGTAGCCCCCCTGTCATTCTCACTTTGTGTGTTCATCATGAAATAGCTAGTTTGTGTCAGGGTGGTGGTGTGAGGCCAGTTTATTTTGTGAGGCGCCACGGTGGCTAGCCAAACAAACAACTGATGTTCGATTGAGTCTTTGACAGTGCAAACTCTCTGAGGGAGCAGCGGAAAACTTTGTTACAACTCTCCGCTCTCTTTCTCAGTCTGTCTGTCTCTGTCGCAGCGATAATCAGGTTTTGTTCTTGACCAATGAGAGAGCGAGGGACGGAGAATGTTTACATTCAGTACGTATCTGCAGCAAAGTGTTGTTGCCGTGGGCAACAGCCGGTCTCTAACGGGCTGCTCTGAATAGGAGGAAGAATACTCTGCTTGTCCACTTGTCTCTCAACGCTATTCACCAGTCTGTGTGAGCATGTGTGTGTGTGTGTGTGTGATAGAAAGAGCTTGTGTGTGTATGTGTTTGCGTGCATGAATGTGTGTGCGTGCGCATGTATTCCAGAGATTATGAGAGGGGTAGAGTTGATGAAACCCAGCAGACAGACATGGCAAACATGTACCTCTCTGTTTTCTTTTTTGCTGCCTCTCTATCTCTCACTCTCTCCTCCCCTGCTACATCTGAATTCTCTCAGGCTCAGTTCAGCTGCTATTTATGCCCAGTGGAAGGCTAAACCATCCATGGGTAAAATTAATGCAAAACACCCATACACAAAGACGGGCTGAACAAAGAGGAATCTGCAGAGAATAAGAAGAGACGAGTTTAGAATTTGCTGCATTTGCTTGAAATGTAACAGATTTAAACAATATGATTGGGAAGGGTCAGTTCACGCAAATCACAAAAATACGTATTTCCTCATTTACCCCAAGAGATATCTACCCATGCAGATAGTTAGATGTGCTTACGTTTTGTGATAGATATCATTCTCTCTAAATACTGCAGCCACCTCAGTACAATGGAGGTAAATGGGATTTCTGTTGTGCTGCTCAAAACATTGAAAAATTGCAGAAAAGGAACATTCTTTAGACAGAGCAAAGCCATAAGTAATGTTAAAAGCATTTGTTTAGTCAGGATAGTGATTTTGACCTCACAGGGTGTTTATAAGGGTGGAAATAATAAAAACAGATCGATTACACCTGGTACCACAGTGTTTAGTTCGGCCATTCCACTTTTTTTTAGGTGGAAGATAAAATTGAATTTTCATAGGAGCTATTTCTTTGCAAGAAAGTAGTTCCATGTACAGCTAAATAACGCTAGTGGCAGGTGAGAAAATGTGCTCTTTTGTGTTTTGGGTGAACCAAACCTTTAATGAATTAAATTAATTTTGCACGAGTGGTCTTCAACAGCTGAGCTGAATCTCAAAGGATCCCCTATCCAAAGCACGGTGATTAAAACCCACTAGAGAAACTGAGACATGCCCAGAGCAGTTGTAGTCAGGCTCTATTTACACCCTGTGGATTACTTTACTGTCTGTGTGTGTGTGTGTGTGTGTGTGTGTATGAATATGTGTCTGCATGCTTGCGTGTGTTTCTCCTGGCACTGTAAGACCCCCTTGTGCTCTCGCCACCATGTTGCAGCTGTCATCCAATCAAAGAGGGTAAAGAGCTAATCACATGACCCCAGAGCAGACTGTGCCGTGTCACTCGATGCCATCTGTATTTGTGTTGCTATATTGCCAGGACATGGCTATGCAAACATAAAAGTGAGACGTTCTCACTCAGTAGCAAGTGAGCTCTGCCAGTGCTGCTCTACTGCCTCATCCCCCAACCACCGTCAATGTCACTTCATTTAATTGAATCTATTTGTGTGAAAATGAGTTTGAATTTACAAAACTGAAACCAATACTATGGCGCTGTTGTGTAAGCTCTCCTGGAGAGTGAGAATGATTTCCTTATTTAGTAAATTTGTGTTATTTAGTATTCCCCAATAAATGGCTGTCACTTGGAGAGTCGGGTGGTTGCAGCTGTGATGGTGAAATACAAAGCTGTTAAGACACACACACACACACACACACACACACACACAAACATGCACCTTGACTGACTGAATGACGTAGTGAAAGTCACAGATAAATAGATTTCCCTCTCTCGCTCGCTCTCTGACTCCCGGTTTGTGTGTGTGTGTGTGTGTGTGTCAGGATGCCGTCATACTGACATCACCCTTTTTACTTGGCAAGTTTCAAACATAGACACACACACACTGTCACACACCACGGGTATACAGCCTCTGTTAAGGGTGGTGCCCACTTTATTTGACCGTGTCGGACATGGGAAACACAGTGGATCCTGAGATTGGGCCTCTCATTATCACCTGACTAAAGATAACAGGGTAGTGAAAACGAGCTCAGGGATGAATTAAGTTATGTGCTATTTTGGCTCGCATGCAGCAGGATAAAGTCAGTCCAAGGTTAGTGAGACAGACACTGTGTAACAAGGAAAACTAATATATGCACAGATATGGAAATGCCACATCTTACATGTGGGAATGACATCTATCTATGTCAGTTATGCCCCCATTCGAAATTGGAACAATTTTATATAGACTTACTGTGTGTGAATGACAAAACACACTGTATATGTTTGCTTCATATATGACCATAGTGTAACAACCTCTAGCTGGTATAGTAGCATATGATTATATCTTACATTACATATTAACAAAGAAAAGGAATTGTTAAAAAATAATTAATTATTTTTTGGTTGCTGTGTTTATTCTCCAGCTTTGTCTACTGTAAAACACCAATGGCACTTCTGACATTTATGAGGTGTATTAATGTATTACAATGCCCAAAGTATCACCGGTGTACCTATAATTGTCAGTCATAAGGAGTCGGTCTAGACCTGCTCTTTGTGACAAAGTGCCCTGAGATAACGTTGTTATGATATGGCGCTATATAAATAAAACTGAATTGAACTGAATTGAATAATTGCAGCAGAGAACTTTTGTTTTTTTTGTGTTGTTTTACTTTCTAACATGTAAAAACATGAATATTTGTCTAACCAAGAGATTATTGAACAGAAGCAATGAAATCTGGTTGCAAAGCCAGATAGTCTATATTCTGTGATGATTTTGGTTTAAATGTATAACTGGGGTTACAAAACAAGTATTGAGGAGTCTTACTGATAAAACAGTGACAGCATTCCTTGATGTGTCCCCTTATAATGTGTTAGTAGCCACACAAGCGGAGTGGTCCATCTACCAATATAGCCATCCAACTTGTGGATGCATTGCCATTAAATTTGACACAGACATTCATTCTTCCCATTAGATGATCCCCAGTGTCTCTGGTGATCCCCTGACTTTTTATCTGGGGCCATCGTAAGGCTTTGTTTCAACTTCAGTTGACTGCACATCACCCAAAAAGTCTCAGGTTCAAATATAACATATAATATAATCAGACACACAACTATGAGACTTCACACGTAAAAATACACACACACGTATATATATAGGCAGAATCCCAAACATACATATAATAATGTTAATATAACAACAGGATTGAGGTTAGGAAATTAAAAACGTTCATATAGCAACAATATCAGAATTTAGGTAACTAGTTATCAAAGTAGAAATCATACTAGCCAAACATGCTAGTGCACAGGGATGCTTGGTACACAAGCTGTTCCTATTCCAGCAAGATGAGGGGTCATTAGACTCACAAGAAGTTAGCTAACAGTTAATAATCTTGCTAATATTCCTTTCAGTTATATTTATGGTTAATTATCAATGCATGTCTTTCTCTCACTCCCTTCCTGTCTGTTTTCTCTCTTGTTCCAGAGACCTTCGAGTCGCTCGTGTCTTTTACATCTAACCTGACCAGCACTCTGTTCGACAGCGCCTACTCCACTCTGGCGTCCGACTGTCGGCCCCTTGTGTTTCAGCTGTTCAGCAGCATCAAACGCCACCTTTCTGGAGACTCTAATTCCTCATTAGACAACACTGTGCGTCGGTTCTACAATGATCTTTTCCCGCTGGTCTACCGCCGCCTGCTCAACCCTGGTATCGGCCACATGTCACCCCAATTCTATTCCTCCCCCTCCACCCATCACGACGACTGCCTCCGGATGACGCAGCAGGACGTCAGCCCGTTCGGACCCCATCCTCGCCTCCTGGTCAGCAGCTTGTCCCGTGCGCTCGGGGCGGGCCGAGCACTGAGCCGACTGCTGAGAATGGCTGGAGAGGTTGTGAATGCGACCGAGAAGGCGACGTTATCCCGAGAGTGTGGGCGAGCCTTAGTGAGGATGCAGTACTGTTCCCATTGCAGAGGGCTGACACTGATACGGCCCTGTACCGGACTGTGTGTCAACATTATGAGAGGATGTCTGGTAAGCGTTTGAATGTTTGTGCATTTACTGTTTGTATGTGTGTGTGTCTGTTATAATAGTTATGCTGTATACACTGACACTAATAAAATTCAGTATTGGATTCTGTGCACTTAGAGGATGTGTATGTGTATATGTTCTTTCTCATTGAGTCATCAGTAATTTAGTTTGACATTTTGGGAAATATGCTTATTTGCTTTCTTCTTGGGAGTTAGATGAGAAAGTTCATAGAAAGATCATGTCTGTGCATTAAGTATGGAACTAGTGGCAGGATGCAATTAGCTTAACTTAGCATAAAGACTGGAGGCAGGGGGAAAAAGTTCTCCTGGCTTTGTCCAAAGTTCAAAAATACACCTATACCCGCACCTCTCAGTTTTACCAGTTGCCACATTATATCTTGTTAATTTAATCCATACACAAAAAGAAATGTAAAAATGACCATTTTTGGTTTTACTGGGAGTTATGTGCTGAAAGAAAGCAAATAAGCATATTTCCTAAAATGTTGGACTATTCATTTAAAATTAACTTGCCCTTAAACCTCCTGCCACCTCCAATGTAAATTATTTTAGATATATCATATCAGCAATGTTTTGCTCCTCTAAATTATTTGTAATCTCATTCCAGATTTATAATTTGGAAGTTAGGAAATATCTCTGTATCGTAGCTGATACTGTTTTCGATGCATGGGAGTATTTGTCTCATTTGCCTCTGGAGAAGCAAGTAAAAAAAAAAAAAGTAATGTCCCCATCTCTCACATTGCTGAATCAGTCATTCACATCATTTTATCATTAATAAACCATTCCCACATTAAGTTTTAGATATAACAAGAGCATTGCCAAGAGAATTGGCAGTGTCGTCCGTGCATCTTACTGGGCTGCTTCGAAATTAGCTGGACAGCTTTAACAGCACCCACAATAGAGAGACTTCTTTATAGCACAAAGCTGGAAGATGGAACTGTTCATCCTGTTTGAGAGCTTCTTGGGAGCAAAGAAAGTGTGATTGAAAAACAACTCCCATCATGTTTATCCTCTTCAGTAAAGGAAAGAAAAACACATACAGCAAAGTCAAGGGAGGCAGGGGGACTAGCCATCCATTTGTTTTTCTAATTATAGCAACATGTCGCAATCAATTTGTCACTGATTTTGAAGTATGATATATGCAGCACATCTAAGCCAATTCATCAGCTTTTAAGAAACATTTTAAATGTAACATTAAAACATGTCTTTGTTCTCTTCCTCCTCTTCTTCTTTCCACATTTGTCACCTTCTCCTCTTCCTCCTCCTCCCTTATCTGAATTCACGCTTCTTATTTTCCTCTTGTCCTGTCCATCCTCTCTATTCTAGGTGGGTGTATCAGAGCTTGGCGCCCCCTGGGGGAGTTTGGTGGTGTTGCTTCAACGGTTAGCTGCTACTTTAGCAACTGGTAGCAACCACAACAGCATGGAGTTGACTTTGTTGGCAGTCCGAAATCATATGAATGATGCTATACTGCACGCTCAGCTGCACGGGCCACGCATTACAGCCACAGTAAGCAGAGGGGGTGATGGGATGGAGAAGGAGATGTATCCAAGTGGTTTGCTTTTTACTCTCTATACTTTAAATTGTTACATAAAATACATTTTGGATTCTGGATAATGATGCCAGTCAACTGAAAAAGGTTTGAATACTAAGGTAACTATGCCCCTAAAATGTGCCCTTGTAAAATACAATGACTGAAAAGGGATCAGTAACAGATTGCTAAACCATCCTTACTCATATGCTCCAATAATAAAGTCATTTGAATTTTGGACACAGAGTGAGGAAGGCCGTGGGTTTTCTTTCAGCCTGGCAGTTGGATCTCCTCACAAAAGCCTTGTACCTAGATGGGCTAAAAACAGCCTCATTCTTCAGAGAATGTGGGGTTCCCCACAGTCTGTGTGTGCAAGTGTGTATGTGAGTGTGAATACAGATCCAGTGCCAGACAAAGACTGTGGTTGGCGGGACAACCGATACCCAGAATGCCGCTTGGTTCTGAGTGATGAGAAAGTTTCTGTGGCTAATCTCTGGACAAACAGACGACACACAAACACATGCATGCACACACAGGAAGAAATAGAGTAGCCATCCAACTTTGAGAGAACATTGTGGACTTAGTAGAGTAGATTCCTGAGAGGTAAACAAACACACACAAGCATAATCGCACTGCTAATTGCGGCTAATAAGAAAATACCACTTCATTGAATATTTGATCAAGCTTCTTAATTATTAGACACATCGCCAAAGGCTAACCCCTAACCCTTTAACGGTGTATGTGACTATGTGCAGCATTTAAAGTTAATAGATGATTGCAACATGAATTTTAAGACAGCAGTAATTTCTGTAAAGAAGTAAGAGCACTGTTGAGAAAATTTATTTTACCGGCCTCAATAATGCATTCTGTGTTGTGCTCCACCATGTTAGATTTTGAGGTAAATTTGCTGGGTTGCGGCACAAATGGACATTTTTACACGACAGAAAAGAAACAGTTTTGACTTTGCAAGTAGTACACAGCTACCGTGTCAAAATAGTCACACTCTGTTACTATTCTGACAGGGTAGCTTGAATTTGGAGCTCAGCTAAAGAAAGAAGAAATTAAAAATTGCTTTGAGGCTGATCTGGTATATTTATAACATATTTATTGTCACAATAAACTACCAGCTGTGAAAGGCAGACTGCACAGGATAAGCCTATCTGCAACCTGAGTCAGTTGTAAAACCCTAACACCATATTCTGCAACTGAGAGTTGCAAGGAGAGAAGTCGAAATAGCTTATGGATGGATGGTTGAAACATCCAGTTTCTGCCTCTCCAAGTGGTAATGCAAACTTGACTGAACCTACTGAAAAAACAAAACAAAAAAGAGACCAAGCCTAAACATCAACAATGCCAGGATCACTATGTCTTGTATATGTCAATGAAGGTGTACTTGAGCTCATCTGATGGGCTGTGGGAGTATGTGAAACTAAAAAGGTTGGAAACTGCTAGATACTCCATGAACATCACTTTTCATTCCTCTGAAAAGCAGCCACATCATTAGGTCAAGGTCAAGGTTTCTTTATTAGTACCCAAGGGTAAATTTGTTGTGCAGACATGAGTTACAGCAATCCAAAGTAAAAACAAGACATTACAGTAGCACAAAATTAGCCTCTCCAAAACACTACCCTGCAAACTCTCTCTTCCTCAGGTAGAGAAGGTGTGTGGATCCCAGGCAGCTGGTCCCATGATGCCAAGTGCAAACCCCACCACCTTGCATGTTACAACCTCTGTGAGCCCTGCTACATCAGCAACCTCAGAGAGGTCACCTGTGACGTCGCCTCCCTCAGTGGGTCTGGCTGCTCATCGGCGTCTGCAGCTGCAGTCCCGGAGGTGAGTTACATACATCTGATGAAATGCACGAGTTCTTGTCAGAGGTCAGCATATCTGAGGCAAGTTAGAATTTAGCAACAGTAGGTGAATTAAATCTGTGAAGAGGTTTTTTTTTCCATTTGACCTTCAGTCATAGCAGAAGGAAATCAATTCAAAAAAAAATTTCTGTGCTTGTGTGTGTTTATGTGTCCCACCAGATCATTCCTTCTTAAAGGTTCCAAAGGAGACAAGAGTCGCAGCCTGAAAAAACTGTCAAGGTAAATTAGTCTCCATCAGTTGAGTATTTGGACATAATCACAAAGTAAAATGACAGACATCTAATCACCTGATAATGTCTGCTCGTGTTTTTTGCAACAGTCATTTACTCCATTCTGTCCATTGATTAGCCCATAAAGAAGAGCCAGTGTCAAAAGAAACATCAGAGTTTTTTTCTCCAATAAGGTGCAACTCCAGTCAGTGAACTTGTTTGAAAAGGATATAGCCATTTCCTAAAAGTGGGACTTTGAGAAAATAAAAGAGATCAGACAACTCATTAAATGAAAACCTTTGTATCAGATTTGCATTAGGCAGTCATTATCAAAAGTGCTTTGAGCTCGCATCCCTTTCCCATGTTGCTTTCAGTAACTTACCAGAGTCTATCAGAAGGGATTTCACAGGGAATTGGACATGACAAGTCTAAATTGGAACAAATAGAAGCATATGGTACGTTGGACCTACTCTTGGTAAACAACAACCCAAGCATTCAGCTGTGGACAACTCTCTGTCTCTCTCTCTTTCAGGGAGTTTGAGGGCTCTATCCAGCGGTACCAGTGGTTTTTCTCAGAGCTGCCAGAGATGCTGTGTGAAAGTGAGATGGAGGTTGAGCAGCACACATGCTGGAGTGGCCAAGACGTCGTAGAGAGGTGTGTGTGTTTGTGTGTGTGCATTACTTTGTGGCAAAGATTTTTTCCCAGGAAGGACCTACCAAACACCAAGCATGCAGAACAGTTGCTCTGACATAATATGTGGTCCTGGATGAGTACTCGAGTGAGGCACCCATTTCTGGCATTAAATAGTTATATAGTTCCACACTGAACGAATGATGAAAATGCAACCCCATTGGAGAGAATGTGAAATATTGTTGTTTCATTTTATATCCAATGTGCTGGATCACAAAGCTAAAGCAACAGAAAAACGTTCACTATTTAAACGCTGCACTGAATGTGTGTATGAGCAAGAGAAGTACATGGACAGAGAGAGTTTTGATGTAAAAAATATTGGCTTTGGACTTTGGGCCAGCTTTGTGCTCAAACATTTTGTCAGCTGTCAGGCGTGGTTCAGACCTGTGCAGTACTCAGGAGGCCACGTAAAATACAAGTTGGTGTATAGTTAATTTGTCTCTGGATGACTGTAGGGCTGCTACAAAATTCAGCATTGCTCTCTGTGCTGCTACTTGCCTGGAAGCTACAGTATACAGCAGCTATATTAATGTATAGTAGAGGGTATATTTGTCCCAGTGTGCTGTAGCAACTTCACTGATGTAAATCACATTTTTAAGCCTGATATGAATGTGAAATCTCCTGAGTTGATGTTGAGAAGTTCACCTTCTATTGGTGAGTTTGTATTTTCTACTTTTATCTTAAACAGAACTTTATGAGCATTAAATGCCAATAATGAGTGCTTCACTCGGGTAGTCATCGATGACTGTGTCTAATTTTCAGTCAGAATGATTTTTAAATTTTAAAAAAGGGGACAAAAAATGCTGCATATGAGAATGTGTGTGTGTGTGTGTGTGTGTGTGTGTGTGTGTGTGTGTGTGTGTGTGTGTGTGTGGCTCCTAATAGTTGCCAGGGTGGGGGGTTGACGGGGTTGTGAAGGTTAGAGAGTTCGTTTCCAGAGTCTTTCTCATGGTGATTACATTGGCAGCTTAAACTGGTAAAAAGACAAATGGACACACACACACACACACACACATACACACACACACACACACCTACCAATACGCACACATTCACAGGCGTGCACACAAACGCACTCCAACACACACATTCCTACACACATACCAACTAACACACATATCAACACGCACCCTGCAATACACACAAAATATGGGATGCTTGTGCTGACATCTCACTGCACACAGCCCTATCTCAACACACACACACACACGCACACACACACACAAACGTTAAGTTCTATCCATCTCAGTAGGGAATCAGTTGCAGTGATGGAGAAGGTCTATCAACCATATGAAACAGGCGATGTAGCTTTGCAAGGACATCCTACACAAACACACACACACACACACACACACACACACACACACACACACACACTTTGCCTTGTCACCATCAGTGCTACAGTGAAGGCCAGTAAACCTCGTATTTAATGGCTCTGCCATTTCTTTGCCTCTGCTGATATTTCAAGAAAAGTGGGACAGGACCCTCTTTAAATATATGGCTTAATTGAAACGGACAAATTTACGATTAAAAATATTTCATCATAAAAATCATAAAAAACATTACAGTTGTACATTTTGTAATATACACTAATGTATATTATTTTATGTTTAAGAAATGCAGATGATTACACCCTCGATAATGTCACAATTATTCTAGTTGAATAAATAAACATCTTATAGTGTGGCCGACGTGACTGCAAAACATAACAGTATACAGCATAACAGGTTTCAGTAGGCATCAGAATTTATTTTAAGTATCACTGAATTGTGATATCAGTGCCACACAGAGAACAGTCTTAAACAGTAAACTTTGCCTTAAGTCAAAGAATTAAGGTGCTTTAGGAAACTGGATAAAATTGGAGGCTTAAAGAACCAGTTAATCATATTTAGCAAGAAGAAATGAGGTGTGATTGTGGATTAGATTGTTAATGAGCTGGTATTGTCAAATTAAAATGTGTATTACTGTAAACAAGGGATTGTCTTTGCGATAAAGAAAAGCTGTAGTTTAGCTAACATAACAAGTGGCATGATGTGCCAGAGCAGTTTCTAAAGAAAACTAGTCTTTTGTGTTTCGAGACAGCAGGTCAGTTTTCATATTTGTCTCTGATCACTGTGGTTTCTGAACTTTTGAAGCCTGTTTTGAGTCATTAAGTCTGGGAAGAAGTGTGAAGTTGGTTCTGGGATTTCCACAATTTTTGCCATCCCAAACCAGAAGTTCCTGCTTTCCTTGTCATTTTGTCTGTGGCAGGTGAGTAAGGTGAGGTTTCTGAACATAAACAACCACAAAATATTCAGAAATCCTCAGACTGCCGTTATCTGCTAAGTGTGTTTTAGAGTGAAGTTTTACGTAAAGGAACAGAAGAGATGTTACACTCAGCCTGTGTTGGAGTTCAGCCAGTCTTTGCCTCTCTGACCTCTTTACATCTTCTCTCTTGCATCTATCCATCCACCCATTCATTCATTAATTCAGCCATCCATTCATCTCTCCATCCATCTATTCAGACCTCCATTCATCTCCTCCACCCTCTGACCCACTTCACTTACAAACGTCTGTGTTGGTGAGAGTGTGTGAATGTGAGAAAAAGAGCGATAAGCGGCAAAACACAGAACGATGAAAAGTCTGCAGAGTACATGATAAAGGAGAGGAGAGCAGATTATTAGCTCTCTTCTCTCTTCTAGGTAATGAGCTAGCATGACGATGAAGGTGGTTAGGCCCCTGTTCAGGGGAAGAAGCATAAGAGTAGGGGTCATCCCCCCCAGTCCACAAGTCAAGCATCGCCACAGTAGAATACTGTAGTTGAAACAGTTATTCCTAAGGGCATCTTAAATAGCATCTTTCAGGATGTTTTCTCATCAGAATGGACTCATGCCAAAACAAACAATCAAATCAATAATCATTTTAAGGTGAAAGAAGTAAAATACCTCACACATTTCATATAAAAACAAGCAAACATAGAACACAGTTCATTACTGCTGCTTCCATGGAAATTAAAGAAAGTAGATTTACAGATTTACAACTACAGTCTGTTTACAATATTTACAATATTCAACAACTTGAGGTCAAAGTCTCAGAATACAACTAACCTTGAACAACTTGAACAATTTAGAGACCCATGAGTAAACAGTGCTATAAGCTGCCAACTCAGACTAGGCCATATATAAACTGAGGCGATGGCAAGACCAATTGCTCCAATCGCTCCTGGCCAATCCACCTTATCCACCTACACAGATGGGACATACACTGCTCTGTACACACAGAGCAGAGCACAGAGTGAGATGACAGCGGGTCATTACATTCAGGTCAAACTGCTATTAGAATATCCATTAAAATTACATCATGTGGCAGGTGCAAGGCTTTTATTTTGTTAACAAAAGAGCATCAATATTTAAACAAGATCATACACAGAAATGATCCCAATACTGGTACACAAGATCCAAAGTTAGTAGGATATCAGGCCATATACAGCACACTACACATACAATCCAGACTTGTACAGTAAGCACATCATTCAAACATCACCATCGTCAACACAATAGACTCAATATATCTGTTCTACATAATATAAAAAGAAATGTAGATCATACAATGACATTTAAAGTCACAGCTGTACTGAGCAGCTTCCTATCCATCCTTTCTCGCTTAATGTCACAGCCCCCATCTGTAGCTAATTTACAGCAGCCATTTCTCCCTCTGTGAATGTCTCTGATGTAAATCAAGCACGGGGGCAAATGATACAAATTAAATCCAGAGTGTGTGATATGCAGTGGAGTGTTGATCCTGTCTCTGAACCTTTGATTGATTGGCCTGTGAAAAAAGACAGTACAAGTAAGGCGGTAGGAGAATGAATTGTTATTTTGTTATTCTGTACTGGAATATGCAGTTACAGTTAACAGTTACAGTTAAACATTTTTAAATATATATATATATATATATATATATATATATATATATTGTGCAGCTATTTAGACTGACTAAACTGTACTCTTTGTGTAGCCAGTTAGAGCTGTAATACCTGATTCACTCCAGAAGAGGGAAGCATCTTATCATCATCCTAAGTAACAAGCCATTAACTCTTCCAAGACCTGCCACACCCAATGTTCTGATGTATTTTGTGTTGGTTTTTTTATGCATTAAAATCTGTTTTACATCAGACATTAATGCTTCACAAAGTCAGGGAAAGAACTGTCCGGAGGGGGTGAAGAGGAATATGAAGGATTGAAAAAGTGAGACTAAGTGCACTTTTTCCAAACCTATCCAAACCACAGCATATCACTTCCACATCTGGTACAAGAGGTACAGGTATAAGCCTCAGGTGTCAGTATAGTATGTTATTGTGTGTGTGTGTGTGTGTGTCTGTGTGTGTGTGATAGAGCTATGTAAATGACTCCACAGGAATGCAGCTAGATTTACAATTGAGGTTGTGACTCTTATAATTACACACCTCCCTCAGATCAGATCACTATCTCAGGTAATTTCTTTTTCACTGTGTTTTTTGTGTGCGCATTTGCGTGTGTGCGCGTGTGTTTTTCCGTGCACGCCACAGACGCTTTAAACGTTTGCTGCCAGGTTGAGACAGAAGTATGGATCTTTGTGTGTGTTACCATTAACAACCATGCAGTAACTGAGGGCAACAGCAGAGCAGCTCTATCATTATGGTGCTGGTGATTTATGTCTGTCGCTCTCTCTCATCTTATTAAGTGTCACTCACAGTCACACCTCTCTCTCTGTGTCGTCTGCAGCCCACGTTCTGCAATATTATCATCTGGTGTCAAACAGACAGAGAATTCCGACAGTCTGTAATCTGGCCAATAGCTCATTCACAGCACTGACAGTTTCCAATACATTCAGCAGCACATCAGGTATTTGACATAAGAACATACTTTAGGTGTGCATATGCTGTTGATACCTTCTCCTCCACTTGAATATAAAGCACAATCCACAAGGTGTGATTTATTACTGAGACTGCTGAAGAGGATTTGTACATTTGCCAAATGGTAATTACAGGTAATTGAACAGAGCTTCAGTAACCTTGGCACAGAACACTCATGTTTATCAGCCCCAACATGTGTAATTTCTCAGATACCAAATTGATGAAAGAGGCTCTGATGATCTTTGAGTCCAATCAACAACACTGATCATCCACTACATTTCTGCTGAACTTGAATTTATTTGCTCATTCTGCTTGAACTCACTCACTTTAAATGAATTTAACAATACTGAAATGCAGTCCACCTCTTCACCTCCTGCCTCAGTAAATCTGATGGCATTAAGTGAGAATGATATCTGTTCAGCTTTCAACAGATGTTGCTAGCAGGGTGCTGTAAGAATGTCTCCTCCTGCAAATAACAAATAGATGCATACAGCCAACTCTGGGTCTCTGTCCCCTTTTCAGCTTTTCACTGCTATTGTTGTGCTTGAGGCCCTGAAGGCCAATAGATGTTAGATAGCTGATGGGCGAAACAACATGGATCCTTTCTTCTTCTTTCACTAATCATTACAGAGCATAGACATTAATAATTGATCTTTCCATTACATTTTGCATAGTCATAGTTGTGGAAATTGGCTCATGTGGTCCCTCTGCATTTGCAGTGGAGATTGCAGTGACCCTAATAATCGTCCAATTTCCTGTCACTTATCATGGAATTGCTAATCAGTAACAGCTGAAAGCATTCCTCTTGGAGCACTCCACCTTAGATCTTATTTTAGTTGCAAATGATTTAGACAATATGAATATTGTCCAGTATATTTATAGATTTATCAAAAGCATTTGATGCAGATGATTTCTTTACTTAACAAAGCTTATCTTCTTTTGGAGTCAGAAGGGATGCCTCTAAATAGTTTCAGAGCTATTTATGACATCTGAATACTGTACATTTAAGCCCTGCGCTGTTCACCAGTCATATAAATGACATTTATTTCATGCTTATTGGCTTGATTGAATACATCTTTTTGCAGATGATACACTATTGTACTATGTTGCTGATTCTGTTCAAGTTGCTACAGAGAAATTGCAACTCCTCTTTAAAATACTGCAAGATACATGTACTTAATGCAAATACATCAAAATTCATACTGTACTCAATGTCCAGAGATATATATTACAGTAATTTCTCCAGTAATCTCCACTGCGACTGGTTTCAATATTGAGAAGGTCACAGAATATAAATACCTCAGCATCTGTCACAATGAAAAATGTACTTTTAAATATCACATAGAAAACTTTTATAAGCTGCAACAAAAATCCAGGCTTTTTGCACAGAACCAGTTTCCCTCTGAGTTGTAGGAAACGTATTGTGGAAGTTGTTTTCCTCCCAGTTCCTGATTATGGGGATGTAATCTAAAGACATGCTCCTGCCTTCACCTTTAGGCCCTTAGACTCAGTTTACCATTAAGCTCTTGGATTCATTACTGGAGATAATTGCAGTACCTACCACTGCATTTTTCATGATTAGGTCAGGTGGTCTTCCTTTACTGAAAGACACAATAACGCTTGGTGTTTATTTATCTACAGATGTCTTCGCTATCTTGTATGTATCTTTTGTTCTACCTGCCTGTAGTGCTTTAACTGATTATGTTAATTATTCTTAATTCTGAATTCTTCTGTTTTTATCTGTCTATTTATATTAGTTAGTTTATTTCTTAGTGTAACTGTAAACAAGCTGTTGTGGTAAAACAGCAACTATGCTCAGCCAACCTTGTATAAATAAAGGTGAAATCAATTTGCCTGTCACTCATGGCATCATTGTTACTAATGAAGACACACGTTCCTAGCTTTAATGAAGATAAAGGAAAACATGAATATTTGTGAGGTGTTGACACTCTTGTATGTGTGGTACATTCATTGGATGCGTGGTGTTGACACTGATCCCCAAAATCTTTGCTGGAGTCTGAGGAATCTTGGGATTTCCCCTGGGGCACAGTCTGTGGTTTTTGATTGAGCTTTTTTTTTCATCCTCCCACCTCACCCGTCTCCTTTCCTGTCCTTTTTTTCCTCCTCTTTCCTCTCATATTCTGTTCTTTCTATTGCCTTGGATTTTATAAATCAGTTTGTGGGGGCGCGTACATTAACACATTAACATGTGTTAATGCATTAGTCTCCTGTTATTACATAAGAACCCAATCATTCTGTTTTGCACATGTTGGTACATGTAGCATCATCATGTTTCACTGTCTCATCCCAGACTTACAGTAAAAGCAGATTTCAATTCTTACAGAAATTAGATCCTCCTGATCTTATGCTCTTCACTGGTGAATCTTTGTAATCAATGTAAGGAGTTTCCATGGTGATAGTGTTTGAAATGTTCTTTTTGTTTATGTGGCAATACAAAAGAGCTCCATGAGATAAGGTCTGTCTCATGAAGTAAGATTAGTGGGTTAGCCAGCTAACTTTAGACTTAACCCAGGCTTTCTGGATTTATCAGGCCTGCTCACTTTGTTTTGTGCAGTGCGGCTAACTTCCTCTGGAGCATGTTAAGATCAAAGGAAAATATGTAAATGGCCCACCCACTAACAAATCAACTCACTGCTCCAAGGTGACGATAGTCAGATATCAGATTCTTTCACAGCATTTCCATCAGTGGTTGGTTCAGTGTAGCCTACCTAGCTTGTCAAGCACTTGAGGCGAATAGATCTTTTCAAGTGTAATGTTTTGCCTATACAGAGCCTACACACTCCTGAAGCTTCACCGTAAGCTACACCATTGCTAATGCGTGCCTCCTCAAAAATGTAACTATAGTCTCATACTGAGTAAAAAAAAACAAGGTTGACCTTCCCACCCTGGGTCATATCACAAAATAAATGAAAGAATGTGAACACAGCTACTTTGGGATATATAATGAAAGCACATTACGGCCTGTTAACCCCTTGTGTCAACTATAAATCCAGCTTTAAAAACTGTGTATGTGCACAGTGTTACATCGTTAATTGCTGTTTTTCTGTAGCCATTATGTTTAATCATTTACAATGTAGTTTTGCTCCAATAATCCTCTCTGCATTGACAGCAGAAACAATATTACTGTAATAATGCATCTCATCATGAAACATAAGAGCAAAACTGGTAGTATTTACTTTTTCCTTATACCCACTCTAGGCTACTGAATATGTTGAAAGTGTCAGCAGTATAATGTTTAATTTATTTTACTTGGTTCCGTTTGTATAGATTATATTTATTATACTTGTGTGCGGTATTTTTTTCCCCCACTGCTTCATATTAATTTTGCCTCTCTAATGACCTAGTTTTCCCATGAGGATCTGTGGTCTCATCGTCTCTTAAATTAAACATGCAGCTCTTGATCTGTTGATGTCGATTGGCTGCATATTTAATGTGAACTTGCTCAAAGCTGTCCTCAGGACATGAACTCTTTGACTTGAATAAGACCTATACCAGAATATGACCTTTTATCAGGAAAAATGTATGCATGAAAACACAATCTGTGTGAGAATAAAACAGAGATTTGAGACTTAATTCATTTAATTTAATTAGAGACTTTATGCATCACACTAGCGTTTCTGGTGGGATCTGATTCCAGACCATCAGGGTTAGCATGGCTCCAGAGGCTGGGGTCTTCACCACCACACCATCTCCTGGCATAAGTCAAGTCGGTTTTTTTAGATTCGGTTGACATCCACCATGCGTCTCGTCTCTGGTTCCCACAATCCTTTTCCCTTGTTGCCATAGCCAGAGCATGTTTGTGTTTTCGAGGGTGTGGACTCAGTTACTGAGTTGGTTGGCTGATTGTATTAGCTAGGAAAGCTGGTTTGGAACTTGGAGACATGGGAAAAATCTGACTCATGAACTGTTGTTTTTCTTCTCTTTTGCTTTTCTCTCATTTCATCTTCCTTTTGATCCACCCACTGCAACCCCCCACGCAGACAAACTGATGTGATGCTTGCTTGGATCCCACTACAGACAGAAACATCAGTATGCGAGATGATCAGGGATCAAACTCAGTGATGACATTCATTTGCCACATTTAGACCACTCTACCCAATTCGTCATTTAAACAAGTTCAATATGAAGTTCTTATATGCACATATCGTCAGAAAAAGCCAAGTGCAGGGAACCATCCAGAAAAAGCAGTGAGAAGAAGTCAAAAACCAGAGGACAGCCCATTCACAGCTGGTCAACAGGCCAAATGACATATGTCTAAAAACCCCAAAGCTTAGAGCCACCTGTAGGGAGATAACGCCTCTGCCCATGTGGAAGTAAAATAGGCTCACTGTGTAGAAGGTGCTGGGAGTCCAGTAACAAAGATTATTTAAATTTACACCATTCGAATCCATTACTAAAATTAAAGTATGAACACCAAATAGCTCCATTAAAAATACCGTCTTTGAAATTGTACTCAGTAAAAGTAAAGAAGTATGAGCAGTTAAGTATAGTTGATTTTAAAAATTAACAAATTCTGAGAAATGTACCTGTGGTGCAGTGATTAGCACTGTCGCCTCAAAGCATGAGGATGGGGCCTTTCTGTGTGGAGTTTGCATGTTCTCCCCGTGTCCGCCGAGGACGAGGATAAGTGGTATAGATAATGGATGGATGGGATGGAATTATAAATTCTTCACTGTCCAAACAGTAAGTTGTCAGACAATAGTGGTTTAAACTAGCCCAGTGCATCATGTTTTATGATCCTGTTGCATGATTTGCATGCGATAGCTCAATTTATAAAATCACCAGCAACTACATGCAGTGTGATTAATGCAGTGGAGTAAAATATACAGTATTTTCTTCTGAAATGCAATGGAGTAAAAGTATAAAGCCTCACCAAATGTAAATAAATAACCATCTTTAAATTAAGTTATGATATTTTCCACCTTTGATGCATTCTCCATCATTTCTTTTACATTGAATGAGTCATTTAACAACCTGTTCTTGGTAAAATCTCTATGACTTCAACAAGATGATTAAGATTAAGATCAGTCTGCCAGAAGATAAACTCATGTCACCATAATTGAATGTCTCAAGTGACTGCTCTGCTTGAATACAAGTCTGTGTTTCTTTGTTTTTTTGCCAGGAGTTAACCAATTTTACAATGTGTGTATATGTGTGTGTGAGCATATGTGTCCCTGCACACATTAGTATAATAACTGTGGGAAAACTGAAGCGGCAGAGCAGCACACACGCACACTCTGGGACAATAAGTGCTGTATGTCTCTCTCTTGTTCTGTCTTTCTGTAGTTATGCAGGTCGTGTGGTTGGCAGCAGTTTAAAAGCCCAGAGGGAGAACCCAGAGATGACTGCCCGTAATACAGATCCTGTCCTGAAGGGGGCGAAACAGAAGCTGGAGCAGCTAACACAGGTACATACAGAGGCTCACTTCAAATATGAAATTGTGGTAAACACACCATTCTCACAATTTCGTATTCTCAACAAACAAACTAAAATTTCACTTGCTTTCAGTAAGATAGGCCATTCCAAAGTTTATGTTCACAGAAGTAATAGTTAGCTTTTAACGGCCTACAGATAGCAATATTGATTGGATGGTCCATTTTTCATCAACAGTTTTATCCAGAGCAAACCATCTTGATTGTGTTGATTGTATAACATTGAGATATTCGTGGTCCCCAGATGATGATTCTTGATTACTTTGGTGACCTCACGAGCTTTCATCTAGTGCCACCATTTGTTCAGGATTTCACCTTGACCAACACTTTGGCTCATGACAAGGTGTATATCTTGAATATCCCTATCTATGTATGTAATATTGTGCCTATGAATAGTTTCCCAGAGGCTTGCTTTCTTACCCACCGTAATAATATATTTTTCTTTTTCCCTTTAATAATTCCACAATAATGTAAGCTTTGACATATTTTTGGGCTAGGGTAGTAATTTATCCCACTGTGCAGACTATGCAGTAGCCTCTGTTGTAAACCTGTATTTTGGAGATCCTAAGTGTTGATGTAGATGTAGATAAAGTCAGAGTAAGCAAGAGGTTCTGTGGGTGATTTCGTAACTCTTCCATAGAGCATTAATACTTTCTTTAGTCACCTTGGAAATGACACCATGCTGTATAAAGGTGGTTAGCATTCTGCAGGAATGTTGTTACCTGCCCTTAATGGATGGAATTATTCATATACATACTTAAATAATAATGCCATTGTTAGCTTGATCTTTGGCTGTTATTATTATAGTGAAATATTAAGTTGAACTTAATATTGGTCACCTCTTGGTGTTTCTTCAAAGTGTGATGTAGGTGTGATACACAGTTGCTTAAGGTAGCTGCAGGGGCTTTTGGTTGTGTGTGTGTGTGTGTGTGTGTGTGTGTGTGTCCTCATCTTCATCTGGCTCTCAATCATCACATCATATGTGAAGGACTACTTCATCCAATAAACTTAAATGTCAGCACTCTAAAGAGAGTGTAGATAATATCATGCAATAATAAATTAATTCATTCAAACAATTACACTGGATTTATGCAGCACTTTCTAAGCTCTGGACAGCATGGTAATATGGTGATATGATTTGCATGGATGATTCATAAAACCATAAAAATGTGATCCCATAAAATGATACATCAAGGTTATTCATGATGATGATTCATTGTCAGACCATGTGGCTGTGTTTGGGACACTTAAAAGACAGTCACACAGGCTGATAGGAAGCCAGACAAGTAAACACATACAAAGACAAAATAAACAAGCAAAGAAGACAGCAGAGAAACTTATAGTTTGTCAGCTATTAAAGGATAAGGCTGGCCATATTCTTCTATTCTATTCAGAGTGTGTGCTTTTAAGCTGGACGGATACTTTAAGGGGTAACGTTAAGGGGTTACGCTGTACCGAGGCTGCATACATAGGAACTACATGTCGAGGTTAATGTAGCTATGGATATACCACATGGGAACTACAAGAACTGGTCTGCTTGTGTTAAGTTTATGATGCCAGCAGAGATTGTTGAGAGTGAAGACAACATGAAATTAGGTGGAAAAAGGCTCAGTTATCTTCTATAACACACACATAGCAAAGGCATTTACCTTCTGCTCGCTGCATCCCCCAGCTCACTATCACAGTGAAACAACGTCATAAATATGGCGACCACGTGGAATTGTCTACCCACTTCCGCTGACAGTGTCGGCAATATAATTAAAGCACAATACGGCCTGATCAGGTACGATACATCAGTGTAGTGCTGCTGTGGTGATATCAACAGATTAAATTTGACGTTAAACTATAAATCAAAACCTACACCGGCGGGACTGCGTAATCATAAGGTCAAGAATGGAAATTGTAGTTTGTCAAGAAACTCTGATAAATTCTATTAACGTAAGTGTTGGGTGGTTATGGAATATTCATGGGAAATCATGGGATGGGACAGGCTAAGGTTTATTTTTCTCTTTTTACTGTTGAAGCTTTTTCTGTGCTCCGTCTAATTTTGGCTGTGAGTCCATTAATCATGTTGCATTTACATGGAGGAAATGCCAAGTCAGCATTCCCCCCCTGTCCTGTATGTGTCCTGTTAGTATGATTTAAAGAACATTGAATCTTCTGTGAATCTTCTAACATGAACACTTGCACACCAACAAACACTAGGATAAGAACAGTTAGATCAATGATTTTGAACTTGTAATACATGCCCGATGGATGGATGGTGTTAGCAAGCCACAACATGAATTAAAGGGAAAAGTCAAATATAACACAGCTCATCTGCATTGCAAACTATATTCACTTCCAAAGGGTGTGCAGTCTTTCCAACTTTTTGATAAATTGAGAGAATTCAAGTCTGTGCACACAAACAACCCCTGTGTGTAAGTACACACTGAGAGCTGTTATTGTCCTTGGAAATCCAGGGCCTGGGCTGGTGCTTCTTTAATGCTAGCTGCTCCAGTGCTTTCTCTATGCCATTTATCTAAGGCACACACATTAATGCACGCCATGTATTAATAATTATTCATGCCTGTCATGTGTGCCATTTACACACTTGCACAGCTAGGATGAGAGGAGGAACACAATATGAGACAGGACAAAGAAGCATCCTTAGAATTTTAATTATTTCATCAGCCGTGTTTTGGAGGTCTGTCTTTCTTTCTGTCTTTCCTTCGGTCTCTTCTTATCTTTCAATGTCCCAATTTTGTATTATGTGTTAATTACACCTTTTGCAGCAGTGGGTTGTGTTTCACACAGGCTTTGCCCTCTAATAGGATTCTAGTTGTGTAGCCACTCGCTTAAATCCTCGCAATTAAAATTTGTATGTACATGCTCAGCCAATCAGGATGAGCCTAATCAACCCTGTGAGGGCTGCCCCTGTATAGGAAAGAGCAGTGGTCCCACCACTCCTCATCCACTTTATTTCTTAAGTGACAGCAGATGGCAACGCTGCCGAGCATGGCTTCATCCGACTCTTTCAAATTCTGCTCTTCCTGCTGTGTGTCTTGGTTTCACTCAGTATCCACAGGAATGACATTTATATTGGGTGATTATGCAGCATGCAATTTACATCCATGTTCTTGTTTCATCACAGACCTGCAGTTAATCTTTGCTTTGTTTAAAGGAATAGTTTACATTTTGGGAAATATGCTTATTCGTGTTTTTTTTGTTGAGAGTAGCACTTTCATATCTGTCTGTTAAATATAAGCTACAGCCGGCAGCCAATGAGCTTAGCTTAGCACAAAGACTAAAAACAGGGTGAAACAGCTTGCCTGGCTCTGACCAAAGGTAACAAAATCTGCCTGCCAGCACCTCTAAAGATCACTAATTAACACGTGATATCTCATTTGTTTAATTCATTCAAAATATGAGTCTAAAAATGACAAGTTGGGATCTTGTATTTTTGTAGTATGCAAACCAAAAGTCCTCACCTTAGCCACTAACTGTCATTTTTTCCCCTGTCATTAATTGGTTAGGACAGACCACTGGAGCTGCCATCCTTGAATAATTTTACATGTAGGCCTGTTTGTTTCACTGGAGAGTTTCATTGCCACATGACCCAAATTCTGTTTAAATTCTAGCCTTTCCACATGACTAAGAAAACACAGTCCTGGTGGAAACATTGCTGTAATGTATTTTTGTCCTCCCTTAGCCCTCATTTGCAGTCCAATGACATGATGGTGAATCACTACACAGAGCCTAGTCTGTCTCCATGTCCCTTTGGACATGCTGTCATATAATAACCTTGGTTCCCCTTGTTTCCACTGCTGCCCCATGCCTAATGTACAGTGGAGGCCAGATGTGCCTCCTTATGTGTCCAACCTGCATCCATCCAGCAGGGAAACTCATCCTAAAACATAGGGAGAGAATATCACCAATTGCTATTTTAAAATAGTTAAAAAACACCGTTTAGTGATATACCTTCCACTTTGGTTTGCTTACTCAAAATATGAAGCACCAGCATAGGTTTAAATATCATGAACATTTAATAAAAGCAAGTTATAGCCCTGTTTGTTAAGCACACATACAGTATGTTGAAGTCTTGTGTGTTTACATGACATATTCTACTCCATATAACTGTGTTTCTCCTTCTTCCAGTCAAACACATACAGTATATACTTATGTGATGGTCTACTGCTGCACATTTTCAGGGTGACACTGTGAAGACAAATGTATACTTTTTCCCTACTCAGTCAATATGTTGTGCACCACAGCTTATACCATACGTTCTTGTGTTAAATGGATTATATTTGCTTGGCAGAGTTAAGCCATCTTTAAATACTGGAAAGAAGAATGGATTTTGGCTGTCTAGAAACAAGCAACTTAGGCAGGGAAGCGTTGTTATAACTACTGTACTCTTGCCCTGTATGACAATGAAGTCTTAAAAAATGTTTGGAATTATAAATTCCAAAACAGTTGACTCTCAGTTTGGCCTTTAAAGTGTTTAATTTTCCAGACAGATTTCTCCAGTGTAAGGTAATATAAATCATCACGATGTTACAATCTTGGAGGCATCAGCTTTGCTGTATATATAGAAATGTTATCTTAGGGGGAAATAAAATATAATGTCAGCACAATATATGTTTTTCCTTTATAAAACTGGTGGCTCTTTGCCTTATCTCTGTCCTCAGCTGGAATTCATATATTACCCACCTTGACTCTCTACAATACACCTTCATCATACTGTGAAGCAATTATATGTCCCTGTCGCTGTGTATGTGTGAAATCCTAATAACTCCAAGTTTGGTGTTTTATAGTTTCTTACTTGCACAAAAAGTTTGTTGTCCTTTATGAGTTAATCAATTTCTAAAACCATTGATTGAAGTCAAAACCCAATATTTGACTTTAAAGCTGAGTGGATGTTTTTGATGTTTTTTCAATGCATCATTAGTTGAGCTTCAGGAGACGTTAGGTTTTCAACCCGACATCACAATTATGTAACATGCCACAGCATCCACGCTGTGACTTAACTGAGCAGTAGAGAATATGAATTCACGCAGAGACAGCATGACCTCAATTACCCTTTAGTCTGCTCTCTGATCCGTGTGTGTGTTTGTGTATTTTGTCTTGGTCTTTAGTGTTTGTGCAAAATCTTACAGAAAATCATCCCTTTTGTCTTTAATCTTTAGCATTTCTCATTTAGGATTGCTCTAGTATCATGATCATTCAAATATGATCAGAGCACGCTATATTGCTGACATTTGACCTCATTACTGTTAGCTGTTTTTAATGCTTGTGATTTGTGAGTTGAAGCGTATTCTCCTTTGCACTCACTGTAACTCATTCTCAGGTCAGCTAAATTCCTAAAATGTAAAAAGAATATATAGCCACACTGCCAGCTCTGTGAAGCTGTACTTTGGTACAGTGGTGCTTTGAGTTGAATGCTAACATCAGCATGCTATCACGCTCACAGTGACATGCTGATGTTTCACATGTAATATTTACCATTTTCACCGTCTCAGTTAAGCCTTTTAGCATGCTAACATTTGCTAATTAGCACTAAACACAAAGTACAGCTGAAGCAGTAGTTTTGCAGGTATTTAGTAATAATAAAGTATTAGACAGATTGCAATTTTGACCTGGTGATGGTGCTAGATGAGAAGTCAGTGGATCACAAAACAGTTTATCCTGAGGGAGGCTTCAATGTCTGTTCCTGGCAATCAATTCACTAATTCAGATATTTCAGATATTTTAGTCAAAACCACATGGTGGCACTAGAGGAATAGTCAGGGGATCACTAAAGTCTGTAAGGTGCATCCTCTGGGGAACATAAATGTCTGTACAAACTTTCATGGCAATCCATCCAGTAGTTCTTGAGATATTTTAGTCTGCACTAAAGTGATGGACAAGCTGACCAACACTGTCATCCATAGAACCACACCGCTAGCAAGTAAATGGGAGTTTTTGTGTGTGTTTTGGAAGTCTATATGTCATATACTGTATATAGACATTTGTATGTGTGTGTGTTTTACTTAGGAGCTGTTAGTGGAGCTCGGCTGGGCGAGCAAAACCAGAGGAAAGGTGAAGGAAGAGGAGGGAGGGAGCGCACAGACAGAGAGAGGCAGCGGAGACGACTGTGATGATGAAGATGGCTGTGAAGCATCTGGTGAGGGGAACGGTGAGTCATATACACACACATGCAGACAAGCATGCGTGCAAAAATAGAGGAACAAACATTAGCAAACATACACCCACACATGCTGTATACACACACATGAACTGATGTGCACTTGCGAGCTTGTCTTGTGTAATATAACACATAAGCATATATATATATACACACATCATAAATAAAAGACAACACACACACACATTTCAATGGCATGGTGGAGGTTTTAAAATGCTGCAGCCTCCACATATCTTGTGCCAGCAGGGAAATGCCCAGAGGGTGGGATAGTACCGAGAGATAGATTCTCAGTCATGAACTGTCTACCCTCTCTCTCTCTCTCTCTTTTTCCATCTCTCTTTCTGCTGGTCTCAGCAGTTTATTTCCTCCTCGGCTGGGATGAAGGATGCACTAACAACCAGGTCACCCCAAAAACAGAAATGCTAAAATAAACTGTAATTATTCATTTATTTCTTGACTTATTCATTGTGCTTATGCTTATACATAATACATGGGTGTCGCAGGGAGATCTGGGGACCCCTAGGAGCCTTGAGGCAATCCCACAGAGTGAATGTAGATAAAACTTGCTATAATTTAAATTGTTGATGAGAAAATGTTGCTCTGTGTTGAGATTATTGACCAAATGTAATGTTTTCTGTCCTTGGACTCAAAAACATTTTAGTGTCCAGTGTTTCCTCTGTAGATCCCCATTCTTACTATTTAGCCAACAAATAAGTGGGCTCTTTAAACTGTACTACCCTTATCAATGTGAGATGTCTGTTTTAGAGCATTGACGGTACAGTCTTGGGATTTTTCAAATATAAAGCTCCAAGGGTTGTTAGAAAGTAAAATCCTCTGATCCTGGGGAAGAGGGAAAGAGCGGGCGATGTTGCTCAGTGAAATGGCTTCAACAATCAGCTGTCACTGTGACAAATAGATACAAAACACCTTTCTTTCCAAAAACTTCTAACTAGTAACTTAACACAGAGTGAAAAGCAGTGTTCACTGTCCTCTCTGGTTGGAAGTTTGCTGCACCACTGACCACACCTAGCATCACTGGCGGGTGTGGTCAGAAGTGTGCTCTTCTGCACCTGTAGCCACACCCAACAGTGATGTCACGGTGTACTGACACACCCTGAAGAACACTTCTACACTTGTAGTTAAAAGCTAATTCAAAAAATATGTTTAAACTAGTTTTATCAGACTCAGCAGATGGTTAACACAGATTATTTTTACCTACTATAACAACCTTTCAAACGAGTCTGTGTTCCCACATAATGAGAGCAAACAGACCCAGGATTTTGTCAGATATTAATGTCATCTCCAACCAATGGCCTGAAGGACAAACAGTCCTCAAAGGCTGCTCACATACCGCAGCTCCCTCTAGATGCTTTATGAAAGCTTTACTGTCCATGTCTATCTTTAGCTGGAAAAACACATATGTTGATTAACTGGTCAACATACGAGAACACTTGGGCCACCTTTGTGGTGACAGAACTTTCCATGCCACCCAAGTGGTTTGTGACTGGAGTTTCTATGGTCGTATTGGCAATGACCCAGACCAGTTACTGTCAGGTCAAACCAATAACATCATAGCAGTGTTTGTTGGTGTAGTTTCTACTGTATAGGCTGGAAATTGTGCTGGAATAGAATAGAACAGAAAATAATAGAAGTTTCATTGTTGGAGGCGTTTTTGCTTCATGGGATTGATCATAATTTACTACTGCTCATTCTTCTGCATCATCACCTTGTTATGTATTGACCAGAGGCCGTGTCACCCTCCTGATCACAACACCCTGGTGATGTCATCGAGTGGTGTGATCTCTGTCCCTGAGGGCAGGATGTAAAAGGGTCAAAGGTCATCGTCACATTAATTATCACTGCACTGTCCTCGTCGTTACTGGAGTCATGAGTGCGTATCCCTACAGTGACGTAAAGCACGAGTGTAGCTTATTAGTCCTTTATGACACTGAACTGCAGGTCAGTGGTTCCCAACCCCCGGGCCATGGACTGGTACTAGGACATGGAACATTTGCTACCAGGCCAAGAAGAAACAATATGATTAGACAAAAAATAATTAATAGTATATTTCTGTAGTAATTAACTTGAACTTGCCGCAGTCTGTCTGTGCTGCATCTTTCTTCATTTCTCCTTGTTGAGCCCACAAGAAGACACTGTTTTTAAACTAAAGTAGGTCATCAGTATGCAGGGTAATCAGTCCCCCATTAGTAACTCAGTCTGCATGCGGTGTGTGGAGTTCTGCTACCAGACCCGAACCCAGTGGGTTCTTTGTTGCGTACGGCTTTGGGATCGGCTTGGGTTCAAGTTTACTTATTTTCAAAGGTAATTTATTAATAAATGTATCCCTTTCTCTTTTTGATTTAGCCGGTTCAGTCAGTCATGTTTGTTTTTCTTTTTATCTGCTGTACTCAGGTCTCTCTTGCAAAAGAGATCTTGATCTCAATGAGTTTACCTGATTAATTAAAGGTTATATATAATGGATAAAATATAGCTTTTGGGTTGGGTTTTGAGTCAGGTTCACTCAGGTTGGGTTTTAAAGAAGTGGTTGCAGGCTGGGTTTGATTTTCAATTTTAGGCCTATTTAACAATTATTCCAGTCGTTGCCCCGCACACCTGCATCAAAAAACTGATTATAAAAATGATCCGTGGTTTATTTGTGGATTGCTATTGAAGTTAAGAGATTTGATGTAGCAGTGACTCAACTGAGAAAACTAATCTCACAATAACGGACATAATTCATATTCAAAATTTAAAAAGCATCTCTTTATTTGTACATCAGGATTATTTTTAAAACATGCAAACACTGTTGTTAGTGTTGTTATGTTAATAGCTGTGAATGGAAGACTATGTTCATGACAAGATATAACATTTATCCCACCTTAAATGTTTGTTATCTTATACTGCATCACCCCCTTATTTAACAGCTCTAAAAGTAAGGTATTTGTTGGTACATTTGTCATACCCTTTAGACTAACCTTGATGTGTCAGATCTCTGGAAACTCGTGCCTCCCGCTGGGCCTGAAACTGGTACATTGGCTATTTACAGAGAAAATTGCTGGTTATGATTTACCGAGCTGGTGGCGCCGTGTGGGGATCGTGTCTCTCAAGCCACAATGAATTCCCGGAGAAAGAATCACAATAAGTGACAAAAGGGGGATTTTCTGCGTGTCTCGCCGCTTGATGGCATCTCTATGCATATAAACAAGCCTCACACGCACTGAAGCTGAAAGAGTGATGCAGTATCAACCAGACCACACAAATCACACAGGGTCATTTATTTATTTTTTACTTGTTATGTCTGCACTTTACATTAAATCAGTAGTTCTGAGTTGTATTGGTATTATAATGGTATTTATTGTATGAATAAAATACCATAAAATGAATGAATGTAGGCCACTCTGATTGTTTTTGTTGTTTTTTTTTAGAGATTTCCCACTAAATCTGCCTGTCCACGCTCTCTGACTCTCTCTCTGTCTCTTTAAAATTCAGCCTACAAACCACTTTTCTAAATCTGATTCGCTGAAATGTGTAGCTTATTATTTCACAGGAAGAGCATAGAAACAAACTGTGCTTGCATGGGAAAGACAGTGTTTGCGAGTGTGTGTATGTGCGTGCGCAGATTCATATTTATGGCCTCTTGTTTGTGAGTGCGTGCCCTACATGTGCTTTATGTGTAAGATTTAGGTGTGTTTGTGTGTATGCAGGCGGCACATGTGTTGCTGCAATGTCTTTGTGTGTAATCCATATACATTAGTATATTTTATGGATGTTTTATGGCCCAGTTCTCTGTCTGACTGGCTAAAACGGATCTAGTAGCGTGCTTTTTTTTAACTTATATTTTCAATATCGACCCGTTGTTTTCTTTAACACGCACATGATTGAGCTTAAGTTCCTCTCCATCCCCGGGCTGCAGATATGAATAGGGATGAATAAAATAAAGAAAATATTCTTCCTGACTTGTAATTAATTCTCATGGCATTTGGGCTTTGTTCAATGCTGAAGAGAAGTGGAGGATGAGAGATGGAGGTGGTGTGCCAGGCAATATCAGCCAAGAGCTTAAATCAAACCCTTAAAAAAACTTCAACATATCTATGCCAAGCATGTGTTTTATTTATGTGGGCAGTGGGAAGTTATTTCAGTCATGCTGAGACAGTACACAACCTGTTGTTGTTTGATTCAAGTTCATTTACAAGTTGAGAGGGAGAATCACTTGGCAAACATTGTTCACAGATCAAAAGCAAATTAAGAAAAGAGGCAGGCGCCTCAACATATGAGCAGTTAAAAGCAGAGAGCTTAAGTTAATGCTATTTGGGCCATTTTATAAAGGTTTTTTTTTTAAGAAAGAGACAGTGGTCCAGCCAGACAAGCTGATATTGTAGTTTTTCTCTTACATTGCAGTCATTTGTTGTTTTCAAATCGATGTTATACTGAAGTTGAGGTACATTCAAAAGACTATATTTTATTCACTATGCTATGTGAATAGAAGACATTCATACATGCCTGTAGACACACAACTGTAGGTCTTGCCATTAAAAGGGTCATGCTAATTAATGCTAAAGTTGTCTTGGGGTTCTGCATTACTGTCAGCAATCAGATACACATTTCATACTTAACTTTATTAGCTATTAATTATTTTTAGCTATCTGTTTTAACATGATGAGATAATTATCACAGATGGCATTGTCTGTTACAGAGTTTATACATTATTTCTCTTTTACTGTTCTTCTCTATTATTTTAGTAAGTAAGTATATTTCTCTTCCTCCTCTCCCCTTGAATTCACTGAGATTAAACTGATTGATTTTTTTCCTCCTCTAACCAGCACAATCCCTTCTTCAACTGCCCCTTCTCCGATCTCTCTGTCTCCCCAGACATATCCAGGTCCTATAATGTCAATAATGTAAATGTAATCACAGCTTCTCTTCTCTTCTCTTCTCTTCTCTTTTCTTCTCTTGTGTAACAAATGACATGCTGTGTCACCATACAGTAATTGCTATGCTTTAAACTGTGATGTGGTAGCGGATGCAGAGGTGGGGAAACTATAACCTCCAGGTATCCATGAGTCACATTACAACCACTAATGTCAGTAGGGTCTGGAAAGCACCGACCCTTTTCCATTAAGAGACCTTACTTTCACAGTTTGAAGCTGCTTACTGTGAAAAACTGTGACTAAACTATATATATATATATACATATATATATATATATATATATATATATATATTCAGGAACTCTTTGTATCTTTACCAAGTACAAGATGTATTTGTGTGTGTGTGTGTGTGTAAGAGAATGTGTGAATGTGTACTCGCAAGGGGCACTCAATCCCTGTAACCATGGTTACCAGGTGGTCTGTCCTCCCATGGGACCTTATTTGATGACAGTGAGGAAAGAAAAAGAGAGAGAGGGAGGGAGAGATAGAAACAAGAGGAGGTGTGGCAGATTTTGGCTTGATCTCTCTTGGCCAAGTAACGTAATGTGTTTCTGAATTGCCTCCTTTGTGTTACAATACCTTTGAATCTGGTTAAGCAGGGTTTAATTTGCAGTTAAAACACTGGCAATGTTTGTTTGTGTTATCATAATCCTGCACTAAATAATGGACATACAACAGGATATTGTTCATTGCTGAACCATTTTCTGTTTTTTGTCCTGCCTCCATGTATCTTTCCCTCCATCATCTCTGCCTTGCTCCTCTGGCCTCTCCCCCACTTCCCTGGGGCCAGATTCACGAATCCTTTAGAAGCTATTTCATCTTAAAGGGAAAGGCCAGTGTTCTCCAGTGCTGGAACATGTTGCCCCTCTGCCCGAGGACAGTTTGATCTGCATTTGTAAGCATCTGTCTAAAGGGAGCCAGAAAGAACAATAAAAAGTTCCCAGAGCAAGCCTCTGGATCGGATTGATCGGTGCCATAAAATGAAACTGCTTTATTTGTACATGCATGAACTGGAGAACATTAGGGTGTAAAACACGCTATGAATGCAGTCAGTATCCCACTGATACAGCAGCTTTACTCTGGAAATCCAGACTCAAGCATTTTCTTCTCATCATGCTTTATTGAACAACAACAGAGCAACCATGTCTCCTAAGGATTATACATATACACAATTAATGAAGGATATGCATTAGTAAATACATTTTGCAGGAAATGTTGTGCTGCCTTGATTTTGTTTTATATTAACATAATGAGGAAATGTTAACTGTATATTGAACAGATCTGTCAGCTGTGAAATATCCATACTGAATATATCAGCAAAATGTTCACCATCAACACATTGTATTTGTTTTCCCAGCAATATCTACTACTAAAGCATGGTGGTCGTGGTCTTACTTAAACATTGAAACGGTCAGCGCAGAGAGTGCGAGACGAGATGGGTTCACTTTTTCAATAGCTAACCAAGACCACTATCTTTGCCTTGCCTTAGAGAATAAGTGGCGACAAATTCTATATATTTAATCCCATTAAAAGACCAAAACCAACAATTAATTGAGCCTACTAACAAGTATTATCTGTGTAGCCAAAGCTTGACATATCTTATTCCTCTGTGCCTTAGTCTTCCATTGTTGTCCATAAACAATTAAAAACACATCAGTGAGCCAAGCTGTTATGACATGTTTCTTTTATTAAGCTGAACATGGGCACTGTAGTTTATTTTCAGTCAATCCCACATACACTGGCCTGCGCCCATAAATACTTACAAGCACACTACAGCTGAAAATAGTTTTTTAAATTAAAGGGAAACTCCAGTATTTTTAAACCTGGTTCCTATTTTTACAAATTTTGGGGTCAATGGCTGCAGCGTAATCCTTGCTGGCAATTGCGCCGGTGAAAAATACATTCACTAAAAGTGCTTGTTTTTCCAACTGACAAGCTCAAACTGTTGCTCCAAGTGTCTGACAACATTACGGAAAGGATCCCTACACAGACAGAGCATTTAAAGAGTTAAATCATTACTTGGTTTTAAAGATTTACATCTTCAACAAATGAGGTGATAGGTCGTGGAAATCAGAAAGTATTGAGAGACGGACTGACATATTGTTGGTTTTGTTCTTTTTAAGGGATTGTTAATAATAACAAAAACAGGACACTGTACTGCCAGCCTTATCCTTAAACGTAACAACTTGGTACGCAGGATGCAAAGTCTCCAACCTGCTGGATTGGAAAATATTTTGCCATTGAAGGTTGTGCAGGCAGCAATTATGTTTCCTCCTAAATGTATTTGGCAAAGCAAATTAAAATAAATTTGTACAATCACTGAGATTTCTGTGTTATTTATAATCTGACTGGTTTTTCTCTTTTAATTGCTCCACTTTGTCTGTGCTCAGTTCTTTGGTTTTATTTTGTTTGTGTTGCCCAAGTCTCACAGCTTGGGGTATATTGACTAGAAGTGGTACACACACATACACAGCACATACACCCAACATAATTACGCACACACACACACACACACACAAAGAAATCAAGGGGGGAGAAGAAGGAGATAGGGAGGAGCAGGAGACAGCGATAGGGGGTAACAGTGGGTGCAGAGAGAAAGGGAAATCATAAATGATAGGGCTCACTTGCTGTGTTGGGAATTAACTACATAAAATGAGAACATCCAGCAGCCACTGACAGATAAATGTTCAAATGTTCCCTCAACAGTAAATCATTATGTTGTGTCTGAAATCTACCAGCCACTATCATATTTTACCAGCATTTGGCTGATGGCTGGTGCTAATTTCCATCCCTGCACGGCTCATTAAATAATTACACATTCACTTTGCTCTCACTATCTCGCTCATTCAAAGCAGCTCTCTGTTTTGTGCAACACACCCTGAGAGAGATAAAATAAACTTTACATGAAATGCTGCACATCGAAGAATATCTACTGAATACCTACCTGCACAGTTGACTCCCTGCACTGAAGCTATCAACATATCCGTAACCTGTCATGTCCTCTTCTCCCCTTTCCTGCCTGTTTATCAACCTGTCTGTTTGCCTATTTCCTGCTCACCTGTCTTTCTGTCTGACTTTCTGCTTGTCTCCACAGCTGAGTGAGTTTGTTCATGCAAATCTGATTAGACCCCACTTTCCGCAGTGATGCTGTTACTCCCATACTTGACCTTTTGAAAGAAGCCTGTTGCCCTTGCTTTGTCTAGCTTTCTCTAGCTGCACCTCCAGCTTCATTCCTCATCTATTCAAATGAGCATTCAGATGCCGCACGCACAGCAGAGAACACCCCCATTGGTCCTGTGTTGATGTACAACCTTCGGCCAATCACTAACAACACTCCTTCATGCGTGTGTGATGAAGGAGGCTTCGTGTCCTCCTTTCATCCACCTCCAATCATAGTCAGTCCCTTGCTGCATTGACTCTGCAGTCTTCAGCTCATTTTTTTAAGGTTTTATGATCCCATTTAACGCTATGCTTAACCTCGGTGAGTGTGACCTTGGGAAGACGCTTCACTGCAAGTCAAACCATTAACTGTTATTGTAGTCATTTGAAAACAAGCACTAGCCATTAATCTGGATATTACTTTTTAGACTATGTAACCTCAGAGTTAAAGTGGGACCAGTGGAGCAGGTGATGGAGATGCAAACTAAATCTTCTGACCAGGCTGTTGTCCACAATTATTCATTAAATACACAAGTTTCTAAATAAATACATGTTTTTTGGGAGATTAGCCAGTTCATTAACTTGATTATGAAGTGGTAACATAGACATCCCAACATACTATAGATATTTCACTCCATTAAAACACTTTAATATATGTTAAGTTATTGTAAGGACTATACAAAGTAAACATACCTTTCAGGAACATTCATAAAATCTTCTGTAGGTTAAATTACATTTTAAAAGTCATAAATAATGCCACCAGCCTTTTCTATCAATCTGAAGTAAGAAGTGATGGACATTACAATTTCACTGTTTTTTTAGGAATTGCTAGCGGCATGGTTATAGGGATGGCAAGGTCAGTCGATCCACCACTTTGGTCAACAACCAATTTGTACAGACATGTGGAGGATGGATACAAGGATGAATCGTAATGACTTTGGTGATCCCCTGACTTTTCTATAGCTGCAAAACTAACATTTCCATCAGCCTCATCTGTGCTTTGTGTTTTATTGATAGTTAGCAAATGTTAACATACTAAACAAGCTAAATAACACAGTGAAAATGGGAAACATTACACCTGCATCAGCATGTTAGCATTCTTACTGAAAGCATTTAGCATGTGTACAGCCTCACACAACACGTTAGCATGGCTGTAGACGTTTGGTCTTGTTTAAATGAAATTCCCTCTTTGTGCTAGGACTGTGGTGTGCCGTAATGAAGTGATAGACAGTGGTAGTGGAAAATTACACATTGGCTTTGTTGCAAGAATTAGTGCAATAGAAACACAAAGCTTCCTTTGGACAACCAGTTGGTAGCTAAAACCGAAGTGCTTGCTTGTAACATGTCATACCAGTTAACATTATTTTGCAAAAATGTTTTGTCTAATAAGCAAACCAGAATCATTAAATTCTCTGGGTTTCTTCTAGTATTCACACTTGCTCTTTGTAGAAACACCCTTTGACATGGAGCCTGTCAAAGTAAAACACAACAATTCATGTGCTATTTTATGTAAATTTAACATTAATTGAACATCTCTGAGTGTAGTCCTTTCAAAATAAGTTCACTCAGTATAGTATAAGCTTACTAAAATGCTTGAAAACATAATGCAAATTACCCATCAGGGACATATTTGGGGACATACAGTCATAAATTACCCGGGATATATTTGATGATTTCAGTGTCTTGACCCACAGGCCAATTTCATGATGTTCTTTCTTTAAGACCATAAATAACAACATGATGGCAGTGAAGAGATACATTACAGTGTGTTGGCAGGATATCAGAATCACATTACTTTCAACACCAAGTTGAACATATATTGTGTGTTCGGAAAATAGCCATTGTCATTGTGTAGAGATATATTACCACTATTCATTTACTGTGATGTTCACAGTATGTAGCCTACTGTCCTTTCTTTCTTTCTTTCTGATTTGATTCTGATACTACTAAGTATTTACTGAGGATATAATCCACAGCTCCCTTTTACCATGCTCTTCCTGCTATCTGTGTGTGTGTGTGTGTGTGTGTGTGTGTGTGTGTGTTTCCTCCCTGGGGAACTGAGGCTGAAGTAATGAAATGCTCATTACTGATTCAGCTGGAAATGCTAGGGATACATTTACACACCTACACACACACCAGCTATCCAGACGCTTTTCAAGGTCACCTCATTTGTATGTGTGTGTGTGTGTGTGTGTGTGTGTGTGTGTAAGAGAAAGAGAGAATGAATGTCTGTTATATACGTACAAATTGAGGGCAACAAGATTGGGCATAATTGGTGCCTAAATTGACAGTTCTGTACAATACACCATAGGCATCTGATATAAAACACGATCATTAACGCAGTCCGTACTTCGTCTATTTCATACACACATTCAACTTTGCTGTCAGTTCTCTTTTCAACTTTCACTCATCAGATCATGCATCCCTGACATCCCTCCATCCACATGGACAAACACACACAAGCACGCATACTGTATATCGAACATAAACACAAATATTTGAACTCCCTGAGGTTAACTTCTGAGGCAAGACAAGACAGCACAAATGCTCCTCTTCCTGGTTTAATACATTACAATGCATTCATTCAGTTCCACTTTACACACAGATCTGCCTGATCAAAGCATAACTAACATGTTTCTGTGACACACTGTGTTTATGGAAACACACATACACATCACATACACAGTATTGTCTGCTGTTATTAGGAAGATGCTGTGTTGTCAGTTGGGTTTTGTTTCAGATGGCAGACTGGGGGGATGCATGAAAGAGAGTTAAATGCAGTAATGCTGAGGTTTGGGTATTGGCTTCTCTGGAGTGGATGCTTGTTACAGATGAGGCAGGGATGCTAAAGTCTGAACATGACAATGGATTAAGGCACTGCAGGTGCAAATAGTGATTTGGGCTGGGTGGTCCTTTGGAGGTAGAATGTTTTGCTTCTATAACACAAAAACATCATCAAAACCAAAACAATGGAAATGGTCCAGTTGTGTCAAATATACCAGCATTACATTGGCAAAAATCTATTTCTAAATTGGATATGCTGCTTCTTATCAACAATAGCTTGAGGCGTTTTGATATCTACTGTCATTCATATTTGACACAGAAGAACATTTATTTAATTTAGCTTAATCAAAGTTTTATTTACCGATTTAAACAGTCACCTTTGTCAGCAGGTACACATTTGCTCCAGTGCACAGTGAACAGTACATTATTAAAAACTATCACAGATTTTATCTTTAGCGTGGGTCTTCAAAGTGTTCTCCTTTAGAAAACTGTGTTTGTGTGTGTGTGTGTGTGTGTGTGTGTGTGTGAGAGAGAGAGAGAGAGAGAGATGCACTAAGCTCTTGGCAGCCAGTCTGTTTCCTGTGGGTCACCACAGCTCTGATTTATGGCCCTGCTCCACCTGCTTGGGACCCTTACTGTCACCTGAGGGCGAACGCTTCCCTTGAATCCAATTCCAGTTTTATCTTATTATTTTGGAAAAGTATCTAAATTACAAGTCAGTGGTGAAAAGGACACATTTATTTGCTTGGATACGAGGGGGTGATGTATCACATGTCTTCATCAGTTCTCCACTTCAGCTTTTATAATACATGGAGACCATTTTTGTCCTTCCTTGTAAATTGTCAGTTCAGCTCCTCTGGGGATGCAAACTGTGCATGAATGGAGGTGTAAGCTGTTCGTGCTGGACGCCAATAAAAAAGCCTGAAACATTAAGCTGATCTGCAATTGCACTGAACTGGACTCTGCAATCTACCAGAGCAACTCACTGACAGGATCCTTCAAATGTCAATCCTGAATTTTGATTATCATACACACACACACACACACACACACACACACTCATTACTCATTGCAGTAAAGGTTAAACTACCCCATGAGTATGACCAGTGACATTGTTCATCGCTCATCTCTGGCGGTGTGTGTGTGTGTGTGTGTGAGCACGCGCACGTATTTCTAACCAATCTGCCATATGTGACATGTTCTGGATTGTTGCTAAGAGACAAACATGCCCAAGGGCTTGTAGGAGGAGACTGCATGTTGCCACCCGCTTCAGAACAACATGCTTTATCCTGGCACACACACACACACACACACACACACACACACATGCAAAGCAGCCTTTTAAGACGTTAAGTCTAATGACCAATAAATCATTTATCAAGATAAAATGCCAAATATTTGCTGCCTCCAGCTTCTCAAATGTAACAATTTTCTCAGTTTTATATCATTTTTATATCAGTGTTTTGGATCAGAGAGGGTATTTCAGGGTATTTTTTGATATTTTATTCACTAAACAATAAATTGCTTTGTTAGAAAAATATTCAGCAATAATGGAAATAATCATTAATTGCTGCCCTTCTTTGGATATCTGTGATCCCTATGGCGGTGTTTCTACAGTGCATCAGCTCAGCTTTTAATCTTCATTTGTGTTTAAAATTTAGTAAGTAAAATGTTCATTTTAGCAATACCACAGTATAAAGTACTTTGTAACAAGTAAAAGTCCTACATTCAAAACTGTACTTAAGTAAATAGAAGTATCTTCAGCAAAATGATGACAAAAGTAACAGATATTGAGCTAAATTGAACTATGAATTTGTCACACTGCACTTGTTATGAGGGGAAAAGCAATAATACAGTAATACAACGCAGGTCTGATCCCTAAATAGGTTCACTCCAGATGTGACACAGGGTTTTCAGTTCTCATGTGAACAGATGGACACAAAACAGACCACACGCACACACAAACACACACATTTGCACAGCCATGAGCCCAGGGTCCCATATTGCTCCATGCAGCTATTTGTGAAGGGAGCACACAATAAAGGACAGATTCCTAATTGGTAAACACTCTGCAGTGAGTAAATCATCTGAATCATCAACACAGACACATCATGTGTCTCTCATACAGATTTTCATTTTTTTTGCAGGAGGTTGTCTATGTCTGCATTTTAAATTTCAAACAGTTTGCATGCGCATGCTTATGTTTATGTGTATATTTATATGGGTGTTTTCCTGCTGCTTTTATGTCTGTATTATAATGAGATATAATATTTGTGTGAGTTTGTGAACATTAACAACTCACCTCATTCCTCAGCGACTGAAAGATCCTCTTTGTCTATTGTACTGCAGGACAATGTGTATTGTAAGAGACAGAATCAGATTTCTGCCCAAGCAGGTGTGTGTGTGTGTGTGTGTGTGTGTGTGCCAGGATAAAGCATGTTGCGACTGAGTGTTTTTTGTGACGGGGCAGGTGAGTATGAGAATGTCTCTGGCTGATATGCTTGTGTGTGTGTGTGTGCATGTTTAGCTGGCGGCACAGTCTGCCTCCCTCCTGTCCTAATCCACTCATTTACCTCCCAGTTCCTCCCATGAGGGCCTGGAGCCCCGCCAACACACACACACACACACCTACATACATGCATACAAAAGTGTTAAAGCAGCTGGTGAAGTCCAGCCATATGCCCGTTAAATGAAGCAACATTTCACACATCTGTGTGTGTGTGTGTGTGTGTGTGTGTGTGTGTGTGTGTGTGTGTGTGTGTGTGTGTATGTAAGGTAATAGTATTCACATTTGTGCAAAGCTGTGGGTGGGTGGGGTGAAATCCATAAATCTTTCAGGTCTAAACAACAACAAAACAGCCATAACTAATGCAAGATTTTGTGCAATCATGAGACTAAAAACAGAACCAGAAATGACTTCCACAAATCTTGACTCAGACTGATAATTTATGGACTTGTTTATTTATGGAGATATTTTTAAACTAGATTTCTCAAAACAATTGCAAAGGCCTGAGCTTGTTTTGCTGCATTTAATTTATCTTTTCAGACACTTAAAGCCTCTCAAATGTGGTCTCATGGCTTGTAAAACTCGATTAATGAAGTACTGCATTTTCCATGTTCAAGATTATTAGTGTACAATAATACAGACTTTATTCTGGATAATAGATCTTTTTTTGTAGAGCACTCAAAAACCAAGCTTTAAAGTGCTTTACATTTATACAATAATACAAGCAAATGTGAAAAGTAGATAAAATATACTGGACCAGATTAACAATAACATGTCCAGCAAAATAACATTTTAAAAAAAGGGATATAAGAATATGTACTATATCATTTGAGATTACTATATGAATGTGTACTTGTAAAAATAATGGATAAATGGTTGAAAACTCCAACTGTGGTATGGTAGCAGGATGCTAGCAGGATGCTAGCAGGATGAATGGAAACTTGATCAAACCTACAGTATCAGGGAAAAAAGTAAAAGATAAAAATAAAAAAAAGAGACCAAGCCTAACATGGATAATTCCAGGATCACTATGTCTTGACAACATCAAATGAACATATTTGGAGCAGGACGGGCAGGACTGTTATGTACTGTATACCAGTGATTCCCAACCAGGGGTACTTGTACCTAAGGGGGTACTTCTGCAGTTACCAGGGGGAACGTGGGAAATTGTTAAACTCAGCTAATTAAAAAAAAGTATGATTTGATCATATTTATCTACATATTTGTGTTTAGGAGACAAATCGACATACATGTAAGATTACAAATTTGTGTGATGCTGATCTTTATAGTCAACAACTTCAGTCAATTGTAAGTTGATTAAGACTGCAGACGGACCAGTTGGAAAAAAGACAACAAAAAGCTAAAAGCAAAGATACTGTAAATGGTTGAAACAACCAGTTTCTGTCACTCCAAATGGCAGTAGTAGAAATGCAAACTTGGCCAAAACTACTTAAAAAATACCACTGAACAATACCATAAAGACGTCCCTCCAATTAAAGGAGTATGATAAAGGGGTACTTAGGCCCGTCTGAAAGGGCTGTGGGGGTACGTCAGACAAAAAAGGTTGGGAATTATTGCTGTATACTATACTGTATCATCATATTTTTGCCTCTGTCTTCCTCAGGTGATGAGACAGGTGATGCATCCAGCGGTCGTAGTCCAGCGACAAAGGATAAGGCGGCTCCTCCTCCTCGTCGCCCCGTCCCTCCTCATCACCTCTCACCTCCACAGGTAGGTCATGGCTATTCCTCTCCTTCCTCCGTTCCTCTCGTCTGTAGATCGTACTGCCCGGCCCGCTCTTATATCAGTTTGTATCTTATCGCATATTCTCTGGCAGGTGGCTGTTCGAGGCTCAGCCCACACGTTGTCTGTTGCGCCGTTACCTCTGACCCTGGGGACCCTGCTGTTCCTACTGCTGTCGCCATGGGAACACCGCTGATTATCGAGAGATGGTCCCTGAGACTGACAGAGACAAAAAGACTGAGGGACCACCGCATATGTTTTGTGGTGAAGTTGAGCATTTGGAGTTTCTGTAAGCACTCTGATTGTTTTAGTTTCGGGTGGCCCGGCTGATGGGACACGCTGTTGATTCATCACAGTTGCAGGTGCACAGTATGCATTTTTATGTTGCCTGTACTGACCTCTACATGTGTTTGTTTATTTCTATTTAACTCTGATAGGATAGGTTGCACAGCACTACTGCGTTTTTTTGAAGAGAGATGTAAATACAAATATATATATATTATATATTTATATAAAGAATTTCTATAGATAACAATGGCTTGATGTGTAAATAGAGATTAATATAGAACAGAGCAGATTAACTTTGACGTTAAGGGATGTTTAGTTTGGTTTGACCTTTACATCATGTATCCCCCACAGAAATAAAGATCCATTAAAGCGTTAGTTCAAGCTGAAAGCCGTCACTGTAGCAGCAGTGTACTTACAGTGAAGGCACATTTTTGTGGACTTTAATTATTGTTGAAGAGAACTCAGCACATAGAGCTGAACGTAGGCTGGTTTTCCCGATAGGCAAAACAACCAATTATGTGACACTTCAGACCATTTACAGATGGTCATGCAGCATAATGAAGAATTTGACAGTTTAGCCTGTCAGCCTGTGCAGACTGAAGCACATCCGGCACTTTTTTTTTCATGCTCTTTTGTTCATGCAAGCTGGGAGATATTTCTGTATTTCCGCAGCAAGTATGCTGAGAGTTTTAACTGTGTAACACTTGCTCAAAATTTTAGTTTCTCCAGAAATTACTTTTTAACATCAGATATCTCTCCCAAGAAACTGTGTCCTCTGTTAGTTTGTAATTTCCATGCATATGATACATTTTATAGTCTTGGTAGTTGTGGGAAAATGAGTTAAGACTATTTTCTTCTCAAGGTGTACAGTGTGCAGAGATGTAGAAGCACTACAGGGAGGGATGTAACAGCTTCCATTTCAACTTCAGTATCACATGTAAGATGCCACAGCCATCCTCGACAGAAAGCTCTGTTAAAAATGAGAGTTTTCTCAAATAAAAAGCACTTAATACAAGAAAAGACTAAATATGGCCAGCATTTGAGAGCAAGACACATCCTGAAAAGCCCTGCCTGAAAAATTAATAATTTGACATCTCATTATCGTATGCCAACATTGAACTGTCACAGTGATTTCAAAGGCTGGCTGGTCTCCAAATGTATTAATTAAAATGGCAGTATCCTGCAATGACATCCAACCAAATACTACATAGTTAAGGCTTTTTCTAAGTGTGATACATTGTAAGTGTAAGCTACTAAGTGTTAGCAGCTCCATATAGCAAAGACAAGAGATGGAGTACCAAGAGAGTGATCAGAGTACGGCTGAGCCCAGATCCAAACATGTGAATTAAATGTAATTCATATTAATTAGGACTATCAAGTCCTCCCGGCTCTTTGCTGAGTCTCAAGCCCCCCAAACTGCACACAACAGCAGCACAGACAACTGGAATACTGATTAAATAAATTCAAAATGGAGCTAATGAACCAGCTGAAGGACACTGTGTGTGACTTGACTTTCTTCTCAGATTTGTCACCATTTTGTCCAATATAGGCGTTTGAAAATAGCTAAATTCCCATATAAATGTGTCTTCTTTCATCACCTGAGACAGTATATTAAAGAAGGAATGTGAATGACAGATGAGACAACTTAAGAAATACAATTAAGAGCCGAAGTATGCGAGTTATCTGGACAGTGAGCCCAAATACCATGTTAGCTAGCGGGATGCTTTTACAACATAATCTTTCAAACATTATACTCAAATGAGATGAGATTTTGGATTCAAGCCAACCCCCTTCATCTATCACAGCTCTCACTAAGTGACCTACATAAACAAACCAACACACACCAATGTACGTACAGATAAGTGGATATATGAAGTGGATGGACACACACTATTTTATTGTTTCTCAACCTGCGATAAGACCAGGACCGAATCTGAATACGTTATTCGGGAAAGCACAAATAATGCAATGGAAACAGATATTTCTTCTACCTGAAGTTGTTTGTTATTATTCGGCAAAAAATTATTAAGCTCTGTGATTGACATGTCTGTGCGCAATTGTAAATCATCATTGTAAAATCAGAAAAAGAAAGAAAGAGAGAGAGAGAGAGAGAGAGAGATGAAAAGTACAGTATGAGGATGTGGAAATATTAATATATCATAATGAATTATATTGCAATATTAAATCAATTTGATGCTTTGAAGGCACAACAATTGCATTGCCAATGAATATTAGGTTAAAAAATACGACATTTGTCCGATTTAACACAACTTCCTGTATAAACCACGCCCACTTCCAGTCTGTTATCCGAATACAGATACAGAGACAGATAATTTTGTTGGTTGAACACATACAGATAATGATGTTTCCATACATCTCTACAGGGTGGGCCATTGACAGCAATTTTGGAGATTTTGAACATTTTAAAAATATTTTTTCATATATTTTATCTGCTTATAAACGGTGATAAAGGGAAACTCCAGTATTTTTTAACATGGGTCCTATTTTTATAAATTTTGTGGTCTAAATGCATACCATTAGTTTGGGAATTGGTCCAGTAGATCACCTCCGCTGGCATCTGCAAACAGGCTGCAATGGCTGCAATGTAATCCTTTGGGGCAATTGCACCGGTGAAAAGTCTGTCAACTAAAGGGCTTGTTTTTGCCGCTGACAGGCTCAAACTATTATTCGAAGTCAGCGGCAAAAACAAGCATTTTTAGTGGACGGACTTTTCACAGGTGAAATTGCCCGCAAGGATTACATTGCAGCCCATTCGAGGATGCCGGCAGAGGAGATCTACTGGACCAATTCCAAAACTAATGGTAAGTAAGTAAAAATAGGGCCCAGTTTTAAAAATACCAAAGTTTCCCTTTAAGCATAAAATAATGAGCATTTACAGCTCTCTCGTGTAATAATTCAAATGAAATCATCTGGAAAGTGTATGTACAGAATGGTGTCATCATTCTGTGGATGAGCTACAAACTACTATCTGTGGATCGCAAGTTGAAATGTTGACAAATCTTTGTATTGAATGAAGTGTGAATCTTGTTAGTGCGTATTTGTATATGAGATCGAGCGATGTCATATCAAGCATAGAAGTGACTTCCTGTTGTTCCTCTAGTGCTGTGTTGTGGTTCTCAGCATGTGTGTTGAGGCACACTGGTGTGCCATGGAGTGACCTGTGCAGTGTCATTGTTATATAAAATGATTAACTGTACTTTATCATGGTTTAACAGATGTTTTTGTTTAAAAATTCTTATTTTGTTGTAGTAATGTATCAGTATGCAGGAACACCAGGATGCAACAAACAGCCAGTTAGCTGCAGTACTTCTCACCACACTGAACACCAATGTGCTAATTTAATAAACTAAACCAGTGACTCTCATGTGAAATGTAAATAAACCTACTGTAATACACTATGTCCTGCTGCTCTGTTGTGTCATTAATCTTCAGCTCAGTAATAAACTGTTTTCAAATACATATTGTACTTTGTCTTTTATATACTGTCTAACAGCCTCAGTGTACGATGTACACGGGAGCCACAAAGAGAACTGAAACAAGGTGTAAAATAGCACGATTTGTAAATAATTATTTGTAAATTATAATTATGTTAATTAGACACTTATTTAATAAAAAAATGTGTTTGGCAGAAGAAAAAAAAATGACACGGAGTGGTGGTCCTCTATTTACATATGGCTACCTGCGTACAGAGCTTGCAACATGGTTCAAATTAAAACTTGGAGCTGTAATTGTAGCTAAGTAGTTTCAAACTGCAGATGAAAAATATGGTTGTGGCATTTCTGCCATCTATCTTAACATAAAATAAAGACTTAATTTAGAAAACATTGTTTTTGTTGAGCAGTGTATTTCACACATCCACCATATCTGAGCTGCTAAAATGGTTTTAAAAAAGACAGGTGTTTTGGAGCCATCACAGCTTTATGTGTACATATATACAGCTGCAGCTCTTTGGCCTCTGGCCCTTTGAGAGATTACTGTGATTGGATTGGCATGGTCAGGAAGTTGGCACAGATTGCTTGGTTGGCACAGGACAGTGCCAGGGGATGATGGGAAATAAAGACATCATTGAATGCAAATTGCCACAGAGAGGAAGACAGAGAGAGAGAGAGAGAGAGAGAGAGAGAGAGAGAGAGCATGAAGGTGAAAGACTGTGAGGAGGAGCGTTTCCATTCCTCATCCTGATGTTAGCACAATATAGTCCCATCCATACTGTATATTCTGTTTCAGTCTGAGACCGTGTCAAGATATCTTTTTCAAATTCAAATTAGCTTTATTGGCATGACAGATCTGGTATATATTAAAATAAAGGCATTAAATAACATAAATAATAATATAAAAAACTAACAGATAAAAACATGGGAGCTGTAATACTTATTTACAGGTGTAATCACTTACTACAGAGCTTGTTTCCCTTAGTGTATGACAACAGTCGACATACTTTGCAGCTAATACTGCACACTGACTTTTCTCCCCACATAGATAGGGCAGTTTATGAAGATCGGGGAGATGGATAAACTCAGGATATATATTATTTATTTTCTCAAAGAAAACCTCTCTCAAATCTCCACGTCTCACAGTATGGCAAGAAGGGAGATTCTGTCTCAACCTCTCTTTTATGACAAAGTGAACACAGCCTGGCCTCCCTGGGTAGCCTGTTCTGCCTTTGTCCATTGTTGTTGATTTATCCTTTTCTTTTCATTCACAGGAAATGCCTGTTTTTCCCAGACAATGCAATGTGCTGCTTTAATTCATTTCCTAGAAGCGAACTTCTGATGTACTGCAGTCAAAGAGGGCAAAGGGCCAATATACTCTGCCCATCCCTGAACGTAAGAACTGAGAGACAGAAAAGACAGGCAGCAGGTAGGGCAAGAGGTGAAGAAGGTGGCAAAGCAACTAGGATGAATCAGAGTTCATGACAGAGAGAAGGAGCCAGAAAAGGGATTTGCAGGATGTTGTTTCAACAAGCTGGTGGAGGTTGCCCTGCTGAATAACATCCTTCCTCTGTGCCAGCGCTAATGAAATCAGAGCTCTGATTATTTTAACCCTGTCGAAGGGTTATGATTGAGGTTTGTGCTATTTGAATCATATTTATGTCCTTATCCTCACCAGTGTTTGCAGCCTTCGAGACACACATTATATCAGATTACTGACTGTGTACGTGCTGCAGCGCCACATGAGTTTATAACTGTTTTAGCTATAAAGATATGACTAGAGGCTTTCTAGGTATTGAGAGCCATGTGGTTATAGAGCTCACCCAGAAAGCACACCTGCCTGCCTTGTAGACACAAAACAACACAACTGGATTTATTGACTTAATATGATACAACTATAAAGGTCAAATTAGGAAATGCATGCTCTGCATTTTGTAAATCTGTGTCTGTCTACCTGCAAAGGGACCCTTGAATCTTTCTGATTTGTCCAAAGCAAGTTCTAGTGTTCTGTGTATATTCTTCTCTATACTGAAGAACTGCAACCTAAAGAGAGATGAACAAACTCTTTTCCCTCTCAGCAGTAAGAGAGTACTCCATCCAGAATAAGCTTAACTGACCAACATTGGATCTTTTGCCTGTCTTATCCCTCACGTTTTCAAATCTTTCAGTTACTCTAATTGGAGCTGTGTATGGAAAAGTCCATTGTGGCCTAATGCTTCTGGGTGTTAAAAAGATCCTTGAATATCAATGACTGTTGATGGAATCTATATGGCAGTGGTGTGGCACCAGTCTAAATTTGGATTGGGTGTTTAGGACTCATTTAACCCTGAAAGCTGATCAACTTCACAGTGGTTGGCAGCCTCTAGAGCATAGAGCAGCTCTGCTGAAGCAACCAGGGATTAAGTGTCTTGCTGAAGGGCACTTTAACATCAGTTTCTGTGTGAAAGGAGAGCGCTGAATCATCTAACTCCCCTCAACACACCCATATTATCCCAACCATCCCTTCAATCCACTAAACCACTAATTGTTTCTGATAAACCTGCAATAACAATAATAATTTTTTGGCCACTTGGCAGATGAAACAAGCCTTTAAAGTTAGTAAACAGTTGCATCTTTATACATTCAGCATATACAGAGCAACATTAGCATTCATTTGGAGTCGTGTTTCTGGCCACAGGCAAATGAAAGTCTGGTATTCACCCTCCTTTTAGCTCTCTGTTTGATCTCCACCAAGTCCTGAGGGAAATATTTGGCTTTTTAGCTGCTAAATGCTCCACCATGTTCACCAGCTAGTCGCTAACTGTGTCTGTCTGTTTTATTATTTTATTAGTATTTGGTCATGAACCAAAGTGGACAAATAAAATATTTAAAGAGGTAAGGGATCACCAAAGTTATTGTAATTCATCCTGAGCGTGACGTGGATATCTGTACCAAACTTCACATCAGTCCATTCAATAGATGTTGAGACATTTCATTTAAAACCACAAATATCAACCTCATGGTGGTGCTAGAGGGAAGGGCACTTCACAAGCACTGTTTGTAAGCCGACAGCCAACATGCTAGCTAACAAGTCACAATCTTCTCTCTTCACATCATGTTCTCTCACTAACTGACTTTGGCCTGACTTCTGACTTCAGCATTGACATCACACTATTTTCAGGTTGAAGCAGGTTCACACTGGCATGGATGCCAGCCAGTCATTCACTCCCATGCCATTATGTCAATGTTTATTGGCCACGGCTCAGAGATCATATCTTGAATGACAGATAGTTTGGATCGAGGGTGGCAGTTAAGCTATTATTGTCATCATCTGTGTGATTTATTGTTTGTAGGTGTGCGGACAGCATGTAACTGGTATAAGTGTGTAGCTATGCTTCGTGATGGACACATTGAGAGTGTTTGCTCTGTCTACAACAGCTTTCCACTGATATTCATCATTCCTTGGTTCAGTCCTGCTACCGCAGATGCTACCAAAAATGACTGACATGTTAGTTTAAATCTGCTGAGAAGGAAATTTCTGTCATTCTGACTACAGGCTTGAAGGGAGACAGGGTAGAACAGAAAAATAGTACACCAACACACTACAGGTCGAAGCAGGCTAAGCTGCTTTGTTTTTCATTATTTTTCTGACATCTTCATGCTCTGATGCATCGCAAGCATGCACTTGGAAATACAGAGCCCTGTGATGTATCTGTATAATACTACAAGGCTGTGTGTGAGAGAAAGAGAGAGAGAGAGAGAGCAAGGTGGAAAGGATGGCAAACAGGGAATAAATTGAAAAATAGCAAATATTAAGTATTAAAACTTTATACTCTAGAGTGTGTGGGCTTTGGGGCAGATAAAACAGGGCAGGAAGTTTAGATGAGGAGAAAATAGAAGAAAATAAGACCGAGGCTGAATTTAAAAGAGTTCAAGAACTGGGCTAAGAGGATGAAAGTGGTCCAGTCCTGTGGTTAATTCAGATGTGTGTATCTGACCTGGCTTGACTGGCCTCATATTATGTCTTAAGCAAAGATCTCAGAGGTTCAAAACACAATAGAGACCCAGTTTGGAGGGAAAGTACAACAGGATTGTTTTATGCCGTAAACAATGACTCAATAGTTTGTCATTTGCGCAAACTGGACCGGTTACCTAACTGACAACATTTAGACATCATTGTCTCGACACTGAAATCCTGCACAAATGTGGGGCCAAAAAGAAAGTTGAGACTCATCCACAGACAGTATTCACATTGTTGCATGAATTAACGACCTAAATATTTGTCTGATATCAGTTCAAACCAGTCTCCAGTGGTGAATTAATCTGACATTTAATATATCACACCTTCAGTTTTTCTTGACGTGGAACTCGGTTACCTTTTCCTAGAAATCATGGTGGATTATATTGTATATGTTTTTAACTTTTCCATGAGGAAAGCAGTTTTAAAAAAGATTCTCATCTGAAGATGCCATTCTTCCACTGGATCTGAAAAAAAGCTGGTATTTGACTTGTTACTCATCTCTCTCTCTCTGTTAACTGGCATACAACAACATCTTTCCCCACCGAGGGCTAAAGCGGCTGGTACGTACCAATCTCTTTTAACACATTAATCCTAATGGCACTTAGCCTGCCAAGGCAATACATCATTGGCAAGTGTGTATGGAGCTGAGTGTGTGTGTGTGTGTGTGTGTGTGTGTGTGG